>OW121744.1:25177798-25185298 GCA_933228675.1 Stomorhina lunata
AATCAGTAATTTTCTGTTGAAAATTCTTGACGAAAAATTTTCTACAGAGAGAATTTTTATAACGAAAAATTTTCAATAGAAAAATTTGTGTAACGAAAAATTTTTCATAGAAAAATTTGCGTAACGAAAAATTTTCCATAGACAAATTCTCTATAGACAAATTTTTATAACCAAAAATTTTCTATAGAAAAATTTTTGTAACGAAAAATTTTCTATAAAAAAATTTTTATAACAAAAAAATTTTATAATGAAAAATTTTCTATAGAAAAAATTTTAGAATGAAAAATTTTCAATAGAAAAAATTTTATAACGGAAAATTTAATATAGGAAAATTTTTGTAATCAAAAATTTAATATAGAAATATTATTATTATGAAAATATTTCTATAGAAAAATGTTTATTATGAAAAATTTTCTATAGAAAAATTTTTAATACGAAAAATTGTCTATGTACAAATTTTCGTAGTGAAAAATTTTCTTTAGAAAAAACTTTATTAACCAAAAATTTTCAATAGAAATGTTTGTAACCAAAAATTTTTTATAAACACATTCTTATAAAAAAAATTTAAATCGAAGAATTTTTATAATGAAAAATTTTGTATAGAAGAAATTTTATAGCGAAAAGTTTTCTAAGGAATAATTTTAATAACGAAAAATTTTCTATAGAAAAATTTTTAAAACAGAAAATTTTTGGTAGAAACATTTTTAAAACAGAAAATATTTTATAGAAAAATTTTTATAACAAAGAATTTTTTATAGAAAAATTTTCTATGGATTTTTTTTTAATTAAAATTTTCTTTAGAAAATTTAAATACCGAAGGAATATATGTGTCATAGAAAAATTTTCAATGTATGGTTTTCCTTTAAGCACCCATTGTGCATTGTCTATTCACAAGTGCCTTAATCTTGCTCATGGTGTATATGACAACGAAATTTTATCATAAAAAACGAAAAGAAAACGTTAAGTAATTTTTTGGTTTTCCTAACTATTACATGACTTCCTAAAGAAGAAGTTGCAGACATTGTTGTAGTATAACTGGTCATGTGGCCACTGGCCGACTAGTAGCCTCATAGTCATTGACTATGAAAAGAATTTGGCTTGGATTTAAGGCATTTGGCTAAGATTTATTCCAAAAAACAAAGAGTTTACTTTTAAAAATGTTTCCTAACGAAAAATCGTCAAGTCATTTGGGAGACTCCGTTGAGTAAATTGCCTAAAGTGGCAACTTGTACACTTCTGTTTTTGGCTGTTAGTCAATCACTGGCCACGGGAGCTGCTGATTCAAATGGACAAGTAGTTTTGGGTGATTTTATTATTCCATGTTAAATATACGGGAACAACTGTAAATGTCGTTCTTCTATTGTGCGAGTGTTATTATCATATGTTTCAGTTATTTTCTTTTATTTGGCTTAAGATGTTTTTTTCGGGAGTTTTATAGTATGTCTGGTGTTTAGATTTTTCATTTTTTTTGCCTCTACTTTAAAATACTGTTGTATATTAAATTTGTGCTTGACAAGCGTTTCAATCACACTCCCAAGCTTTGGTCTTTTATAGTAATACATATGATTTTTATAAATTATACCTCTACAGGCAATGAAGGGCATTATAAGTTTTTCCTGGTATTTGTTATATTATTAAATCTTGAATTGATAAAAACAGTATCAAATTTAACTTACCCACGATTTTTCTAAAAAAATATTTTCCATAGAAAATTTTTTCTAATAAAAAATTTTTCACGGAAAAATTTTAATAATGAAAAATTTTCTATACAAAAAATTTTAAAATGAAAAGTTTCCCATAAAAAAAGAAAAATAATGAAAAATTTTCTAAAGAAATTTTTTTATAACGAAAAATTTTCTAAAGAAATTTTTTTATAACAAAAAATTTTCTAAAGAAATTTTTTTATAATGAAAAATTTTCTAAAGAAATTTTTTTAATACGAAAAATTTTCTATAAAATTTTTTTATAATAAAAGATTTTTTATAGAAAATTTTTTATAAGAAAATTAAAGATTTTCTATACAAAATTTTTTATAATGAAATTTTTCTATAGAATATGAAAAATTTTCGATAGAAAATTTTTCACATTGTAAAAATTTCTGTAGAAAATTTTTGACAATGAAAAATTTTCTATAGAAAATTTCTTATAATGAAAAATTTTCTATAGAAAATTTCTTATAATGAAAACTTTTCTATAGAAAATTTTTGATAATGAAAACTTTTCTATAGAAAATTTTTGATAATGAAAAACTTTCTATAGAAAATTTTTGATAATGAAAAATTTTCTATAGAAAATTTTTGATAATGAAAAATTTTCTATAGAAAATTTTTGATAATGAAAAATTTTCTATAGAAAATTTTTGATAATGAAAAATTTTCTGTAGAAAATTTTTGATAATGAAAAATTTTCTGTAGAAAATTTTTGATAATGAAAAATTTTCTATAGAAAATTTTTGATAACGAAAAATTTTCTATAGAAAATTTTTGATAACGAAAAATTTTCTATAGAAAATTTTTGATAACGAAAAATTTTCTATAGAAAATTTTTGATAATGAAAAATTTTCTATAGAAAATTTTTGATAATGAAAAATTTTCTATAGAAAATTTTTGATAATGAAAAATTTTCTATAGAAAATTTTTGATAATGAAAAATTTTCTATAGAAAATTTTTGATAATGAAAAATTTTCTATAGAAAATTTTTGATAATGAAAAATTTTCTATAGAAAATTTTTGATAATGAAAAATTTTCTATAGAAAATTTTTGATAATGATAAATTTTCTATCGGAAATTTTTTACAATGAAAAATTTTCTTTGGAAAATGAAAAATTTTCTTTAGAAAATGAAACATTTCTTTAGAAATTTTTTTATAATGAAAAATTTTCTTTTGAAAATTTTTTTTAACGAAAATTTTTTATAATAAAAAGTTTTCTTTAGAAAATTTTCTATAATGAAAAATTTTCTTTAGAAAATTTATTATAATGAATTTTTTATAATGAAAAATTTTCTTTAGAAAATTTTTTATAATGAAAAATTTTCTTTAGAAAATTTTTTATAATGAAAAATTTTTTTAGAAAATTTTTATAATGAAAAATTTTCTAAAGAAAATTTTTGTAATTTTCTAAAAAAAATTTTTTTTATTTTGAAAACTTTTCTTAAGACAATTTTTTATAATGAAAAATTTTCTTTAGAAAATTTTTTATAATAAAAAATTTTCTTTAGAAAATTTTTTCTAATGAAAAATTTGCTTTAGAAAATTTTTTATAATGAAAAATTTTTTTAGAAAATTTGTATAATGAAAAATTTTCTTTAGAAAATTTTTTATAATGAAAAATTTTCTTTTTAAAATTTTTTATAATGAAAAATTTTTTATTGATGAAAAATTTTCTTTAAAAAATTTTTTACAATTTTCTGAAGAAAACTTTTCATTTAAAAAAATTTTCTAAAGACAATTTTCTACAATGAAAAATTGTCTTTAGAAAATTTTTTACAATGAAAAGTTTTCTTCAGAAAAAAATTTTAAAAAAATTTTTATAATGAAAAATTTTCTTTAGAAACTTTTTTATAACGAAAAACTTTCTTTAGAAATTTTTATTGATGAAAAATTTTCTTTAGACAATTTTTTATAATAAAAATATTCCTATAGTGGTGAAGGGTACCAAAAAGTCCATCATCAGCTATTACTGTACATTCTTACTTGTATGTTCTTGTATTTGTTTTAATTTTTTTTTTTAGGATTTATTTACTTGGCTTTGGACCGGCTGTCTTCATCTTCTTGAACACACCTTAAAATTTTTTGATGTTCTTCTAAAACTTTTTTTGGTTTGAGATTTAAAATATTTTTTTCCATTTTGTTATGCTCATTTAGTGTTTTAAGAAGTTTATATGAATCATCTGCTAGATCCATATAGAGGATAAAATACAAATTTGGCATGTAGAAAGATATTAAAAGATACTTAAAATAGAAATAAAGACAAATTTGAATTTTGTTGGTATTACAAACATTACAGCCGAAAGGATGTTTGTAAAATTTGTTGGTACCAAAATGAGTTATAAAATTCTAATAATTGTGCAAAACTTTATTTACTTTTGAATTTTGTTTGTTTTTTTTTTTTTTTTTTGTAGTTATTCCGAAGGTAATTTTTATTAATTCTATATAGAACCAACAACATTTCTTTTATTTCAAAGACAGTGTGACTGACGAATGTTGCTACAAAATTTGATACTTGCTTCGATATAAATGAGTTTCCAAGCTTAAAGATCGTAACAACCATAATTATACCCTTCACCACCATAGGTGGTAAGGGTATTATAAGTTTGTGCTGATATATGTAACGCATAGAAATATTTGTCTTCGACTCACCTTCTGGTATACCAATAGGCTTAGCATCACTTTCTGAGTCGATTTAGCGATGTCAGCCCGTCCGTCCGTCCGTTTGGCTGGACGGCTGCTTGGAGCCCCATGTAATTCATGTAATCAAAGTACAGGTCGCAATTCTAAAGATAATTCGGTAAAAAGAGATCATTTTTTGGATAGTAAGACCACGGCAATTGAAATTCGTCAAAATCGGTCCCACAGGTCCCACTTCCCGGAATTGATATTTCGACCGCAAATATCAATATTATTTCATGAAATTTTAAGCAGATACTGCTTATTTCAACTTCAATCTCTGCATCAAATTCGTTAAAATCAGTCCACATTTGACCATAGCTCCTATACAAACTCTTCTGTCAAGATACACTAAATGAGAAAAAAATCTCTAAAACGCTCTTAAATCTGAAGATAACCAGAATTTGGAGTTTATTTTTTTCATACATAATTTTAGTAAAAACTGTAATCAATTTGCCAATTTTCGAGATAATCGGTCCACATTTGACCCTAGCTCTCATATAAGTCCAAATGACGGAAACAGCTTAAATATATAAGTTTTGAGAAAATGTTTGTATGATGGCAAAATTTAGCAAATATTTGTCTTTATACAGGAAAAAGCGCATCTTTGACCTTAGTGGTGGAAGGGTATCGTATAGTCGGGCTTGACCGACTATAGCACTTTCTTACTTGTTTGTATTTCTATGTCTGACCATGTAGAAACAAATTAATGTATCTACTAAATGTTTTCAAATATTTATTTTATATTTTTGCTGACGTTTTGTAATAAAAAAATTAAAAAAAGTAAATATTTTAACAATAAAAATTTCTCATGCCACCAAATTCACTTTACAATCAATCATTTATAATGTCAGTTGTGGCTTTGCTTGTTTGTCTTCCAACAAAATATCCCTTTAAATGGCCACAAACTGTCAAACCTAAGCAGGTTTTAAACCAACAAGCAAATACTCTGCCAGCAATATTCAAAACAAATTTTAATCGTAAATGTTTTATAAATGAACGACTATGGCAAGATGAAGGTGTCAAGACCAGACAACAGATTCATATAAACATACATACATATGTACGTGTATGTACATTAGGGTGACAATTTTTTGTATGAAGGAAAATGATTTTTCGAATTTTATAACTTTTTCTACGGAATATTGTGACACTAAGTCTAAAAGTTTAGATCTGAAAATTTGTACTAAATCGGACAACGTTATATGGGCGCGCATCGGGTCCAAAGTTTAAGAACTCATTTGTATGGGAAAAAATGAAAAAGTTTGTATAGGGGAAAAAATGGGTTATTTTTTTGTTTTTGCAAAATTTAGACCAAAACTGAATCATTTTTACAAGAAAAAATAATATAATATTAAAGAGAACTAATACAGCTTTGTTTTAAATTGTGTAAAACGAAAATCCATGGAGTAGTTTTAAAGTTATTGCAGTTTTCCCTTAAAAAATTCATGTCCTTGAAAACGCGCCTAAGGATATGCACCAAAAATTGTATGTTGTAAATAAGAAAATTCCAAAGTTAGGCATGATTTATCATTTAATGGCTTGTTACAAGTAGATAGTTCAGTTTTGTTTAAATATAATCAAATTTATTTAGTTTTTTTCATGTTGAAAATGGTACATTTTTCTAAGGTCGGTTTCAAAAATCATTTTTTTAATTTTTTTAAAACTTTGTTCAACAAATATTACAAATTTAGAATTTGCTTTCCAGTGGGTCAAAATAGACAAATGGGAGAATAAGACTTAAAAAAAATTAGGTCGATATCTTGAACCGCTTCGCCGTACCTGCGATTTCTCATTGAAGAATTTCGCGAAAATGTAAAGCTTTAGGCAAAATTCAAGTAAATGCTCGGTAAATTTTACTTGTATTCAATTTTAACAAAAAAGATAATTAATAATATTGCTTCGTTTATGGAAAACCTATGCTAAAGGGTTTTTTTAATATTGGACGAGATTAACGCTTTCTTCACCGCGGTCAAATGTCAAAATTTGAATTTTCTGAAAATTTTCATAGCGAGATTACGGAATATTAAGTAATAATTAGCGAATTTTAATAAAAAAAACGTGAAAATAATTGTATTTTAATATCATATTATTTTTTCTTGTAAAAATTATTCATTTTTTGTCTAAATTTCGCAAAAACAAAAAATAACCCATTTTTCCACATATAAATGGGCTCTTAAACTTTGGACTCGATGCGCGCTTAAAGAACGTTAATTTGGCTCAAATTTTAAGAAAAACATTTAAATTCAAAGAAAAAAAAAATCCTGTCACCCTAATGTACATATGTATATTAACACTCGAGCTTTTTTTATATGAGGACAAGAACCGATATTAAAGTAATGAAAATGGAAATTTGACCTCAGTGGTGTAGGGTGTCATAAGGTCGGTCTTCGCCGTCTATAATACTTTCTTATTTGTTTCATATATTGTTTGCTTAATTTTAGTGGTGGCTTTCCCTATAACTTTAATATTTCCAGTTGACTGACTACAAAATTTGCCTGAAGGCGTTTAAGCAAAATATTTTTGGAGTAAAACAATGCATAGCAATTATTAAATTATTTAAATATTTTGTTGACTTTGTTATGCACTTGATTATAACAAAAGTTAATTAATGAAGGCAGCATTTTTTTGTTTCCGTAAAAAACTTAAGAAATGTGTTGCATACATTTGTATGCCACAAAATGTGTATTGTGTCTTTAGGCCTGTATTCATTCATATTTTATTTAAAAGCTTTGAATATGAAAAAGCTTTTTTGAATGGTTTGTGTCTGTGCTATTAAAATGTATGGAAGTTTGTTTTGTTGCTTAAATATATAAAAATTTTATTGTATGTGTGTGTGTGTATGGATATGAGGGAAACCTAATTTTACGAAAGTGCGAAATTGAACCGTGACTCCCCACAGAAATGTTCTACGTAACATAAAAACATGCTGTGCAATTTTTTTTCAAAATTGCATATGGAGAACACCTGCCGCATCCGCCCACAAAGTGTTAAACTTTTTTGTATGAGAAAAAATGTTAGTGTTTTCGGTTTTGAACAAATTTTAACCACTTAAAATTTAATTATTTAAAAAAATTTAGTGGAATGTAAAAGAGAACTAAAGTAGCTTTA
>OW121744.1:25190298-25220298 GCA_933228675.1 Stomorhina lunata
TTTTGATGTATAGGTCGAAGAAGAAGGGACTTTTGGAACTTTTACCTCTAAGAGGGTAAAAACGGGTAAAAAGGGGAAAAAATCGAAAACGCTATGTCTCCAAAAGTAATAGGTATAGAAACAAAATTTAAATTACGTTTTAAACAGCTTTGAAAATAAGCGGACAGGTGTTTGGTACTTTTTTGAAACTATGTCCGATAGGGGGTAAAAAAGGGTGAAAATAGTTTTTTTGGCACCTTTTTAACCCACTCTTATATTTTAAACTAAAGAATATAGAAAGAAACTTGGTACTGCAATCAATAGATGTAAAAAAAACATGAAACACGTATTTGGTACTTTTTTGATTTTGGAGCCAAAATGGGTAAAAAAGGGATAAAATGATAACTTAACATCTCCAAAGTAATATATTACTATGAATAGGAACATTATACATTATGTTAAATGCGTTTTAAAAAAATGTACCGAATTCAATTGGCACCAAAAAAGTACCAAATATACATATGGAACTTTTAGAAATTATGGAATAAAAAGGGGGTGTGAGGACCCAAATTTGTTATAAAATTGTGGACACACAGTGGTACCCAATAAAAGGGGAATATGAATTGACATATGTAGTTTTTCTGGTGGGTAAATGGATTACATCCATTTCAAGGGGGCAGATTACATCTGCCAAAGTGTCTTTTCTTTTCAGCAACTACAAAATGATGCCAAGGACAAGAGAAAGCCAAGTGATGCCAAAAGAAGGAAGACAAGTGATGCCGAGAGAAAAAAGCCAAGTGATCAAGAGGAAGCCAAGACGATACGAGAGGGTCAGGTGTAGCAGCCATACAACGAGTTGCAACAACATGTGTATCAAACGTGTTGCTTTATTAGGAATAAGTTTGATAAAATAAATGTTGTAAAGTTATTACAACCGCTAGCGGTTCACACCTAGCGGGAAGTAATAACTACAAAACTACAAACTGTAGCCAAATGTATTAGTATATAAGCCAGGGAAAATTAACGATTAGCTCTCTTGTAATTTTACAGCGGAACGTGAAAGACGTGGTGGCAAGACAGAGACATCGGTAAGTTGAAGTGATAACATCATTTCAATTCAGAGTAGTGTAGTAGAAGGGGGTAAACTGAATTGATAACATCAATTTAGACAGTTAGTTACTGGTTTACAATCAGTAAAGAGTGGGATATTCGATTACATCGAATTCAAGCGTAGGACCAAGCTTAGAAGAAGGTGAATTTGATTACATCAAATTCCAGAATAGGGTACTGGTTTCCCAATCAGTACAAGCAAGTATTAGGAGATAACTTCCTGGAAGTAATACTCGGAAGCACAGAGGGAAATTGTAGGCTAGGAAAAGCTAGGAGTAACTAGTTCGTGTCCTGGAAGAAAACACTCGGAACGAAACTAGTTTAGGTTCTCTCGCCTTGCCAACACTCTGGTTCCCTACAAGAGACAGCAATCTAGTTCTCAATAAAAACCTAGTTTGTAAGAGTAAAGATAAAAGTGAAACAATAAAGTGAAAGAGAAGTGTCCATAAAAGAAAAGAGTCAAGGTGTTTTTTTTCTTTTAAATTTTATGTAAAGGAGCCTGGACACGACTGAGTTCTACCCCAGCTTCAAACCCGGACTAACCGGAGGTTCCTTACATTGGCGCCCGAGCAGGGACTTTATTACACAACAACAAGATGGTTCGCACGTCATGGATTTACACCCTTCGAAAAGAAGAGCTGGTGCAATATTTGGAAGAGTTCGCTTTGGAAGCAAGTGGCACTGTAGATGAGATGAGAAAGAAGTTGGCAGCATTCGTTTCCGGAGAACACAAGGAAAATGTTCTCAGCAGACTGGAGGAATTAGAAAGCAAACACGGACGCTGTCCAACACCTACAACACCAGGTATGCAAATCCAGATAGAAGTACCGACAGTCTCAGGTATGACGTCGAGGATGGGAGAATCGGTTACCACAGGTAATCAATTCGGCCCAACGTTACAAAATGAACAAGGTTCATTATCAACCCGATCGAATGTACCCTACCCAGTGGTCATTGATATAGTGAGGAAGTGGTCTTTTCGATATGAGGGGGGAAAAGATCCCATTGCCTTTATCGAGAGAGTTGAAGAACTGGCCGAAGTATACGGGTTGGACAGGAATATGTTACCAAGAACAATGCCTGAGCTCTTAAAGGATGCAGCATTATTGTGGTTTAGAAATAATAACCGACAGTGGCAAACATGGCAAGGTTTCCGTAAGGACTTTCTAAGATTTTTCCTGCCAGCAAGATAATTTGAGGGTTTGGACGATGAAATCCGTAGAAGACAACAGAAACCTCGGGAATCGTTCAAGGATTTTGTAATTGTAATGCAGAACATAATGAGGCATGCAGGATACTCACCAGAACAGCAAGTAGATAGAATCTTCAGAAACTGTTTAGTAGACTATCAGCTGTACATAAAGAGGCGAGATTTCAATTCCCTGGAAGAACTTATCCAGATGGCAGAAGACTTTGAGGTAATACGAGCAAGTCATCCAGAGGTGAGTCATGATCGCCACGAAAATAGACCGATGCCGCGAAGAGAAGACCGCACGCGCCAGGTAGTACCGGCGAATAGTGAAGGTATTATTAATCCAAATACAGCTTGCAGAAGATGTGGACAAGATGGGCATGGCTATAGGTTTTGCCAAAACGAAAGCGTGTTGTTCTGTTGGCAATGTGGTAGGAGAGGAGTGAGGACACGAGATTGCTGCCGTAGAAGTTCGGGAAACGCCAGGGGACCGCACCCTCAGCAAGGGGAGGCAGCGGCCCACAATCAGAGACCTTTGCACCAATAAGCGCGTTTCGCCAAACCGAAACTAGGTTGTTAGCCCAAGTACAGCTTGGTAATCAACGCAAGGAAGCGACTATCGATACGGGTGCTTCTAGAAGTTATGTGAGTGAGCAGGTGGCGGAACAGCTAAGAGACTGTAGTGAGGCTATTCCAGTAGATAGCACAATCAGGCTAGCAAACGGGACTAGAGTAGAGGTGAGACAGCTACTCAGGATAGAAGTACAATTGGGCGGTAAGAAGTGCCAGTTGGAGGTTGGAGTAATGCCAATGATGTTAGATGAAGTGCTACTAGGTCTAGACTTTTTGAGAGCTATGGAATGTGAGATGTGGTGTGGAGATCAGAAGGTGAAATTTAAACCTGCTTCTCACCAGGTAATGACAGCTATAGATGAAAATCGGCCACAAACAACGAGTGAAACGATAGAAACCAGACCAACAGAGGATGAGCTCATCAAGATATTTTTAGACGAAGAGTTGGAGAAGTTTAAAACCCTTAAGGGGACAACTAATTTTGCGGAACACCGAATTATACTCAAAGATGACAGACCGGTCCGACAAAGGTACACGCAACGCAATCCTGAAATGCAACGACTTATCAATGAAGAGATAGACGAGCTGTTGAAGAACGGGTGTATAGAGCCGTCAAAGAGCCCGTACAGTGCACCTATTGTAATGGTACCCAAGAAGAATGGTAAGCTGAGGTTGTGTATCGATTACAGGCAGCTCAACGCGAAGACGGTGGCCGATGCATATCCCTTACCTCGGATAAATGCCATCCTTGATCGTCTCCGCAATGCAAAATTTATAAGCAGCATTGATTTAAAGAATGGTTACTGGCAAATTCCCATGGCAGATGATAGCAAGGAGTACACAGCATTTACAGTAGCAGGAAAAGGATTGTTCCAATGGAGAGTGATGCCGTTTGGGCTTACGTCAGCACCAGCCACGTTTCAGAGGACGTTAGACCGTGTGATTGGGGCGGAAATGGAACCGCACGCATTTGCGTACCTTGATGACATCGTGGTACTTGGAAGTTCGTTTGAAGAACACATGGCAAACCTGAAGGAAGTTTTTAGAAGGTTAAGGGAAGCCCGCCTCACCATAAACCACGAGAAATGTAAGTTTTTCCAAAAAGAAGTCAAATATTTAGGACACGTGGTCAACGAAAGCGGAATCAATACCGACCCTGATAAGGTTGCCGCGATCCGTGAACTTCAACCCCCAAGAAATGTGAGAGAGTTAAGAAGATGCCTCGGAATAGCTTCGTGGTACAGGCGATTTGTCCCGGAATTTGCTAAAATTGTTCACCCTTTGACGTCATTGTTGAAGAAGGGAAAACACTTCAGATGGAACGAAGAACAGCAGACTGCATTTGAAACTCTACAGACACGATTAACCGAAGCACCGGTGTTAGCATGTCCAGATTTCGGTAAGAAGTTTACCTTACAAACCGATGCTTGTGAGTATGGCCTAGGAGCAGTCCTGACACAAGACTTTAATGGCCAGGAAAAAGTTATTTCGTACGCTAGCCGTCGTCTCAACGCGGCGGAAATGAATTACTCGGCAACAGAGAAAGAGTGCTTGGCGATAGTGTGGGCTATAAGGAAACTCAGACCTTACTTGGAAGGCTACCATTTCACAGTAGTCACAGATCACCTCGCTCTCAAATGGCTCAACTCAATCGAGAGTCCTTCCGGTCGAATAGCTAGATGGGCACTCGAGCTTCAGCAATATAACTTTGATGTACAGTACCGGAGAGGGAAACTCAATGTGGTAGCAGATGCACTTTCTCGTGACCCCATAAATGTGTGCCAAGCTATACAAGAGAAAACCCCACATTGTAACTGGTGGCGGAAGAAGTGTGAAGAAGTGAAGAAAGAGCCCGAGAAGTTCCCAGACTTCTCAATACTCAATGATCAATTATATCGACATCTCCCGAATGCCGATGAAGACGAAGAAAATATTCCCTGGAAGTTATGTGTACCTTTATTCCAAAGGCTAAGGGTTCTAGAGGAGAATCATAACGCACCAACTGCCGGTCACCTCGGCATTAGAAAGACAATAGCTCGGATAACTAACAAGTATTACTGGCCTGGAATGTTCAGGGATATAAAGAACTATGTAAGAAACTGCCAGACATGTCAGCGACACAAGCCCAATCAACTGCTCCCTGCAGGTCAGATGTTGTCGCGTATCGCCGAAGAACCCTGGGCGATAGTCTGCGCGGATTTCGTTGGACCACTCCCGAGGTCTAAGCATGGCAACTCAATGTTGTTAGTCTTTACAGACAAGTTTTCCAAGTGGTCCGAATTTATACCATTGCGCAGAGCAACCGGAGAAACGCTACGCAAAGCATTTCGAGAACGTATACTGGCAAACTTTGGCGTACCGAAAATTCTTATAACCGATAATGGATCCCAGTTCACAAGTCGATTATTAAGAGAATATCTCAAGGAAATTGGAGTACATCATCAGTTTACGGCACCGTATACACCCCAAGAGAATCCCACAGAACGGGTAAATAGAACGGTAAAGACTATGATCGCTCAGTTCACGGGTCAAAACCAAAAGACATGGGACGAAATACTACCGGAGATACAATTGGCGGTGAACACTGCTAAATCGGACACAACTCAGTACAGCGCCGCATTCCTAGTTCAAGGAAGAGAACCAAGACTTCCGTCGGCACTTTATGACGAAGTAATCCCAGGAACAGGAACGTCTGCCCTTAACCCGAACGCAAAAGCAGAAATGTTAAGAGAGATTTTTAGTTTAGTTAAGAAAAATCTCGTCAAAGCAGCGAAGGACCAAGCTCGACACTATAATTTGCGTCATAGAAAATGGAACCCGAAGGTAGGAGAATCAGTGTGGGTGAAAGAACACCATTTATCCAGCGCTGCAGATAATTTCGCTGCCAAACTTGCCCCAAAATATGATGGCCCCTATGTTATTCACCGATTAATATCCCCAGTGATCGCCGAATTGAGGAAGGAAAGCAGCAAAAGTACCCGTAGAGCGCATATAAGTGAATTAAAATTATTCAACGCAGATTGATTAAATTAAATAAAATAATAAACAAAATATACAAATAAAACCTAAAAAAAAAACTAATAAGAAATCAATTTAAATGAATTTTGCTATATAATAAAATAAAACTAAACCAAGAAAACAACATGAATTTAAAACAAAACCATTATAAAATAATAATAAAACAAAAGCACTAAGAAAAAAAAACATATGTTAAAAAAAAAAAACG
Organism: Stomorhina lunata; assembly: GCA_933228675.1. NCBI lineage: Eukaryota > Metazoa > Arthropoda > Insecta > Diptera > Rhiniidae > Stomorhina > Stomorhina lunata. The sequence goes on from OW121744.1 coordinate 25,196,379, forward strand.
CCAATATGGGCAACACTGTTCGAAGGTTCGATCGAACAAGCGGTATGATCAAAGAAAAACAAACAAGCAACACGCACTTACACACATTCTGCCCACGCACATCTCGTTCATTTGGTTAGCAACAGTGATTGTGCGCGCAGCTAAAGCGGAGAAAACAAGTATTTTGTTTAAATTTATTTTTATAACAACAGGAGAAAAAAAAAAACAACTGTAAGTAAGGAAAAGAAATATAATGTGTGTGTGTAAAGTGTTTTGTGTTCTCTTGTGAGGTAATTGAAAAGGAAGACAATTACATGGAAAATAAATTATGAATATAAAAAGGAAAAAAAATTTGTAATTAAATAATAAAATTAATAAATAAAAAAAAAAGGAAGAAATATATAAAAGAAAAGTCGGAAAAAAAAAGTGTGTAAGGAAGAAAATTACCTAACAAGAGCCAGTGGTGTCCCTGTGTTGTGTACGTCTGTTAGGTAAGATCCCTCTTACCCGTGTAACCCGAAATACGCTTTTTCAGATGGACTCACAGGAAGTTATCGTAATCTCCGATGAATCGGCGGACGATCGCTCGACGGTGGTGTTATCACAGGTGTCGGAACGGACCGCGAGTCCCTTGAGGGAGCTAGGTCCGGGGCTGGTCGATGAAGAGGAGCCGGTACTGTCTCAGCTATCGTGGCAAAGCTTTATTACGGCAACAGAGGGAGGCGAAACATACCAGGAGCAGCTGTCTTCCCAGATGTCCGGACATAGCCTGCTCACTGAGGCAGAAGGGGACTACTTTGATCCCGATGAGCAACCGTCCAGGTCGGAATCCGAGGCAAGTGCTCGAGTCTGGGTGTCGGCGACCCTTGATCGGTATATCCGCCGTCGGAAGGGCTACCGACAATACATAGCCCAGGTGGGCATAACCTGGACGGTCGAGGAGTCCGACAGCGAGGCGGACGAGCAAGACCCGTTGGTGGAATTCCCGTGTTCCCCAAAACGGCTAGCGGTAATGGATGGTTGCGTGAGCCCGGTACCCGAAAGGGACCCACTGCTACCTCAGGAGGAGGAGGAGCTAAGGCTAAGTGGGTTTGACGAGGACGTGATCTCGTTGGGCGGAATGAGCCTAAGAAGCCTGGAGGAGACAATACACAGAGTGCTCCAGGGGCAACTTGATGAGTCAGAAGACGTGGCCTCACCAGTGCAAGAAGAAGAAACAAGAGGCGAAGAAGACAAGGGTATACCACCCGAACTTGTTCAGGAAGTTGAAGAAGCTGCGAAAAAGGGGCGCCGACTCTGTTTCCGGAGAACAATAAATGGAAGAAGCTACCGGATCCGAATATCGGCAGGCGGACGAGCGGTAGTTCGGGGCCTTCCGGAAGAAAGGAGGGGGTGTGAGGACCCAAATTTGTTATAAAATTGTGGACACACAGTGGTACCCAATAAAAGGGGAATATGAATTGACATATGTAGTTTTTCTGGTGGGTAAATGGATTACATCCATTTCAAGGGGGCAGATTACATCTGCCAAAGTGTCTTTTCTTTTCAGCAACTACAAAATGATGCCAAGGACAAGAGAAAGCCAAGTGATGCCAAAAGAAGGAAGACAAGTGATGCCGAGAGAAAAAAGCCAAGTGATCAAGAGGAAGCCAAGACGATACGAGAGGGTCAGGTGTAGCAGCCATACAACGAGTTGCAACAACATGTGTATCAAACGTGTTGCTTTATTAGGAATAAGTTTGATAAAATAAATGTTGTAAAGTTATTACAACCGCTAGCGGTTCACACCTAGCGGGAAGTAATAACTACAAAACTACAAACTGTAGCCAAATGTATTAGTATATAAGCCAGGGAAAATTAACGATTAGCTCTCTTGTAATTTTACAGCGGAACGTGAAAGACGTGGTGGCAAGACAGAGACATCGGTAAGTTGAAGTGATAACATCATTTCAATTCAGAGTAGTGTAGTAGAAGGGGGTAAACTGAATTGATAACATCAATTTAGACAGTTAGTTACTGGTTTACAATCAGTAAAGAGTGGGATATTCGATTACATCGAATTCAAGCGTAGGACCAAGCTTAGAAGAAGGTGAATTTGATTACATCAAATTCCAGAATAGGGTACTGGTTTCCCAATCAGTACAAGCAAGTATTAGGAGATAACTTCCTGGAAGTAATACTCGGAAGCACAGAGGGAAATTGTAGGCTAGGAAAAGCTAGGAGTAACTAGTTCGTGTCCTGGAAGAAAACACTCGGAACGAAACTAGTTTAGGTTCTCTCGCCTTGCCAACACTCTGGTTCCCTACAAGAGACAGCAATCTAGTTCTCAATAAAAACCTAGTTTGTAAGAGTAAAGATAAAAGTGAAACAATAAAGTGAAAGAGAAGTGTCCATAAAAGAAAAGAGTCAAGGTGTTTTTTTCTTTTAAATTTTATGTAAAGGAGCCTGGACACGACTGAGTTCTACCCCAGCTTCAAACCCGGACTAACCGGAGGTTCCTTACAGGGGAAAAATTAGTATTATTTTAAACAAATGAATGTTTGTCTGTATGTATGTTCTTTATAGAATAGTAAACTGTGAATTTGATTGTGTTATGCTCTTTAGCGAAGATGTTACGGATAAGCCGGCGAAGGTTTTAAAGTTGATAAGACTAATTTCCGACAGATGGCGCCACTGAAAATTACTAAAAATTAATTAAATCGTAAACTGTACATTTGATCATGCTATGATCTTTAGCAAAGTTGTAGCGCATGAGCCGACGAAGGCTTTTTAGTTGGTATGAATAATTTCCGATAGGTGGCGCTACAGAAACTTACTCAAATTCAATTTAATCGTAATCTGTACATTTAATCATGCTACAATCTTTAGCAAAGTTGTTGCACATGAGCCGACGAAGGTTTCTTAGTTGGTATGAAGAAATTTCGACAGGTGGCGCTACTGAAATTTACTCAAAGTCAATTTAATCGTATGCTGTACATTTAATCATGCTATAATCTTCAGCAAAGTTGTTACGGATAAGCCGAAGAAGGTTTATGAATTGGAATAAGCAAAGTCCGACAGGTGGCGCCGCAGAAAACTACTCAAAATGAATTAAATCGTAAACTGTGCATTTGATCAGACTATAATCTTTAGCAAAGTTGTTGCGCATGAGTCGACAGAGGTTTCTGTTGATATGAATAATTTCCAAAATTATTCAAAATGAGTTAAACTGTAAACTATGCAAACTATGTGTTGGTCGCACAAAATAAATCAAATAATTCAAAATTAACTGAATATTTCTACAATGTTTTCCTCTAAATTTATTTTAGAACTTTATAATATAAAATATATAAAAACTTTAAAATTTTCCTCAAAATGCTTATCATAAAGCTCCGAGCAAGGCTCGGTCTACCATATATATATATATATATATATATATATATATATATATATATATATATATATATATATATATATATATATATATAGAATGGCTATCTCGAAAACGGCTCTAACGATTTTGATAAAATTTGGACAGTGGATATCTTTTTTGATGTATAGTTCGAAGAAGAAGGGACTTTTGGAACTTTTACCTCTAAGAGGGTAAAAACGGGTAAAAAGGGGGAAAAATCGAAAACGCTATGTCTCCTAAAGTAATAGGTATAGAAACAAAATTAAAATTACGTTTTAAACAGCTTTGAAAATAAGCGGACAGGTGTTTGGTACTTTTTTGAAACTATGTCCGATAGGGGGTAAAAAAGGGTGAAAATAGTTTTTTTGGTACCTTTTTAACCCACTCTTATATTTTAAACTAAGAAATATAGAAAGAAACTTTGTACTGCAATCAATAGATGAGAAAGAAATATTGAACACGTATTTGGTACTTTTTTGATTTTGTGGCCAAAATGTGTAAAAAAGGGATAAACTGATAACTTAACATCTACAAAAGTAATATGAATAGGAAAATTATGTTAACTGCTTTCTAATAAAATGTACCGAATTCAATTGGTACCAAAGAAGTACCAATTATGCATATGGAACTTTTTGAAATTAGGGGATAAAAAGGGGAAAAAATTAGTAATGTTATAACTTTAAAACAAATGAATGTTTGTCTGTATGTATGTTCTTTATAGAATAGTAAACTGTGAATTTGATCATGTTATGGTTCTTTAGCAAAGATGTTTTTAAGTTGGTAAACCGAATTTCCGACAGGTGGCGCCACTGAAAATTACTAAAAATTAATTAAATCGTAAACTGTACATTTGATCATACTATAATCTTTTGCAAAGTTGTAGCGCATGAGCCGGCGAATGCTTTTTAATTGGTGTGAATAATTTCCGACAGGTGGCACTACTGAAAATTACTCAAAGTCAATTTAATCGTAAGCTGTACATATAATCATGCTATAATTTTTAGCAATGTTGTTGCACATGAGCCGACGAAGGTTTCTTAGTTGGTATGAAGAAATTTCGACAGGTGGCGCCACTGAAATTTACTTAAAGTCAATTTAATCGTAAACTGTACATTTAATCATGCTATAATTTTTAGCAAAGTTATTGCGGATAATACGACGAAGGTTTAATAATTGGAATGACCAAAGTCCGACAGGTGGTGCCACTGAAAATTACTCAAAATGAATTAAATCGTAAACTCTGCATTTGATCAGACTTTAAGTGAATTAAATCATAAACTGTGCATTTGATCATGTTATGATCATAAGCAAAGTTGTTACGCATAAGCAGATGAAGGTTTCTTAGTGGTATGAACGACTTCAGGCGGCGCCACTAAAAACTACTCAAAATGAATTAAATCGTAAAATGTGCATTGGATCAGACTATAATCTTTAGCAAAGTTGTTGCGCATGAGTCGACGGAGGTTTCTGTTGGTATGACAAATTTTCAAAATTATTTAAAATGAGTTAAACTGTAACTGTATAAAATAAAATATATAAAAACTTTAAAATTTGCCTCAAAATGCTTATCATAAAGCCCCGAGCAAGGCTCGGTCAACCAGGTACTGTATATAAATACATGGTTGATATGGTCTATTGAAAAATTGGAACTTCTAAGAACATAATTTTTAACAGGGGGGCTAATAAATATTGTTATGATGTAAATCTTTAGGCACTTATTGTGTTGTTTTTATTCATAATTTTTATAGAATAATAAATGTTTTGGATTTATTTTCATTGAATCCCTCTTTGTTCTGCGATATATGTCATGGAGGTACTCATACGTATGAGTATGTATATATATATATATATATATATATATATATATATATATATATATATATATATATATATATATATATATATATATATAACAACATTACAATTGGAACAAGGGGTACTTCTCTCAGATAATAAGCTGCATCCGATTCTATTTTAAGACTCATTGAAGATGACCTATGTTTTAACGGCGGCTCCGGAAGCCAAATACTTTAGTATTTGCCTAATACTCAATAGCCAGTGGCTAACTGTGTTATGAGGCGAACCGTGATCGAACTTGTAACCTCAGGTATGCTAACTGCTATACCGCTCTGAGTTGAATAGCAAAGCATAGAATATCTAATTAAAATATCTTTAAGTCTCATTAAATCTATTATTTTTTATATAAAAAATTTGTCGGTAAAAAAATTTTTCTATAGAAAATTTATGTTATAAAAATTTTCCTATAGAAATTTTTTCGGTTTAAAAATTTTTTTATAGAAAATTTTTCTTTAGAAAATTTTTCTTTAGAAAATTTTTCGTTATAAAAATTTTTTGTTATAAAAATTTTTCTTCAGAAAATTTTTCGTTATAAAAATGTTTCTATAGAAAATTTTTCAGTATAAAGATTTTTCGAAAAATTAGGTTTAATCAGGCTTGAGTTCATTCAATTTTCAAAAATTTATGTTATAAAAATTTTCCTATAGAAAATTTGTCGGTTTAAAAATTTTTCGTTATAAAAATTTTTCTTTAGAAAATTTTTCTTTAGAAAATTTTTCGTTATAAAAATTTTTCTTTAGAAAATTTTTCGTTATAAAAATGTTTCTATAGAAAATTTTTCAGTATAAAAATTTTTCGAAAAATTAGGTTTAATCAGGCTTGAGTTCATTTAATTTTCAAATTATTAATTTTGAAAATTTGAAAAGTAATTGTGGAGAAAAACTGAAAAAATTATTTTTGAACGCGGCTCAGTGGATTGCAATTTCTGTCCCGCCACAGGACGTCATCAGCACTTAGCGCCCTCGACCACATTCGAGTTGTCAAATTGCAGAGATAATCATCAATTTAACTCATTGAGTTTGATCGAACATCACTACGTTTAATTGATTGTGTATTCTCCTATTACTTGTTTTGCTCGATCTTTTCACTTGCCATTGGCATGTAGAGAAGAACAAGACTTTTTGGTTTGATGCTATTTTTAGAATAGTAACAATGTTAACAACATATTTATGTAAGTAAATTACATGAATATATAAGTAAATGCAATGTGCCCTTTGCTTTTAATTATTTTTCTTTAGGAATTTTTTAGAATACAAATTTTCGTATAGAAAATTCTTCAGTACAAAAATTTGTCTATAGAAAATTTTTCGGTATTAAAATTTTTCTATAGAAAATTTTTCATTATAAATATTTTTCTATGAAAAAATTTTCAGTATAAAAATTTTTCTTTAGAAAATTTTTCAGTATAAAAATTTTTCTACAGAAAATTTTTGTAATAAAAATGTTTTTAAAGAACATTTTTCAATAGAAATTTTTAATTATAAACATTTTCCTATAGAAAATTTTTCGGTATAAAAATTTTTTTATTTAAAAATTTAAAAATTTTTCTACATAAAAATTTTTCTATTGAAAATTTTTTAGTATAAAAATTTTTCAAAAAGAATAACTATTCGCATTTCTTCCCAAATCTGTTACATTTATTTATTAATGTAACAGACCAAGTTATTGATAAAAAGCCAAACAATTTTGGCGGAGAAACCAAAACTCCTCGACCCGTTTTGATGGTTGGTTAGGCCATCTCTTCAGGAGGATTATCCCCAATTTAGACAGATCGAAAACCTCGCATATTAATTATTTTAGAAACAAAACCTTTTAGAATTATGTTCATAAACCAGAAGTAAAAGCGTAGATCACAAACAATTTTCAGTTTTCATCTACCTTCACTTCCCACATTCTTGTTGCAGCCGTCGCAAACAATTTTTGGCTTTTTAGCAATAAATAAATGTAACAGATTTGGGATCATTCTTTTTGAATAATATTTACATCCCGACAATTTTGTTATTTTTTGATAAAAATTTTTGTATAGAAAATTTTTCGCTTTAAAAATTTTCCTATAGAAAATTTTTCTATAAAAAATTTTACGTTACACAAATTTTTCTATAGAAAATTTTTCAGTATAAAAACTTTTCTATCGAAAATTTTTCAGTATAAAAAATTTTCTATAGAAAATTTTTCAGTATAAAAAATTTTCTATCGAAAATTTTTCAGTATAAAAAATTTTCTATAGAAAATTTTTCAGTATAAAAAATTTTCTATAGAAAATTTTTCAGTATAAAAAATTTTCTATAGAAAATTTTTCAGTATAAAAAATTTTCTATAGAAAATTTTTCAGTATAAAAAATTTTCTATAGAAAATTTTTCAGTATAAAAAATTTTCTATAGAAAATTTTTCAGTATAAAAAATTTTCTATAGAAAATTTTTCAGTATAATAAATTTTCTATAGAAAATTTTTCAGTATAAAAAATTTTCTATAGAAAATTTTTCAGTATAAAAAATTTTCTATAGAAAATTTTTCAGTATAAAAAATTTTCTATAGAAAATTTTTCAGTATAAAAAATTTTCTATAGAAAATTTTTCAGTATAAAAAATTTTCTATAGAAAATTTTTCAGTATAAAAAATTTTCTATAGAATATTTTTCAGTACAAAAAATTTTCTATAGAAAATTTTTCAGTATAAAAATTTCCTATAGAAAATTTTTTAGTATAAAAAATTTTCTATAGAAAATTTTTTAGTATAAAAAATTTTCTATAGAAAATTTTTCAGTATAAAAAATTTTCTATAGAAAATTTTTCAGTATAAAAAATTTTCTATAGAAAATTTTTCAGTATAAAAAATTTTCTATAGAAAATTTTTCAGTATAAAAAATTTTCTATAGAAAATTTTTCAGTATAGAAAATTTTCTATAGAAAATTTTTCAGTATTAAAAATTTTCTATAGAAAATTTTTCAGTATAAAAAATTTTCTATAGAAAATTTTTCAGTATAAAAAATTTTCTATAGAAAATTTTTCAGTATAAAAAATTTTGTATAGAAAATTTTTCAGTATAAAAAATTTTCTATAGAAAATTTTTCAGTATAAAAAATTTTCTATAGAAAATTTTTCAGTATAAAAAATTTTCTATAGAAAATTTTTCAGTATAAAAAATTTTCTATAGAAAATTTTTCAGTATAAAAAATTTTCTATAGAAAATTTTTCAGTATAAAAAATTTTCTATAGAAAATTTTTCAGTAAAAAAAATTTTCTATAGAAAATTTTTCAGTATAAAAAATTTTCTTTAGAAATTTTGCAGAATTAAAATTTTGGTATAGAAAATAAGTAATTATTTTTCTATGGAAAATTTTTTAGTATAAATATTTTTCTATGAAAAAATTTTCAGTATAACAATTTTTCTTTAGAAAATTTTTTCAAAAAATAACAAATTAGTCGGGATGTAAATATTATTCAAAAAGAAGTGTATTTGCATTTGATCCCAAACCTGTTACATTTATTTATTAATGTAACAGATCAATTTATTGATAAAAAGCCAAAAAAATGTTTGCGGAGAAACCAAATTCCTCGACGCGTTTCGATGGTTGGTTAAGCCATATTTTCAGGAGGATTATCCCCAATTTAGACAGATCGAAAACCTCGCATTATTGCTAAATTTACAAAAATTTTTTTTAGAAATTTTTGCTTTATAAAAATGTCTCGATAAAAAATTCATCATTATAAGAATTTGTCAATAGAAAATTTTTGTGTTGAACATTTTTCTTTATAAAAATTTTTCAATAGAAAATACTTCGGTATAAAAATTTTCTATAAACCATTTTCTGTATAAAAATTTTTCTATAACACATTTTTCAGTATAAAATTTTTCTGTTAAAAATTTTTAGGTATAAAAAATTATGTATAGAAAATTTTTTGGTATACAAATTTTCTATAGAAAACTGTTTGGTATAAAAATGTTTCGGTACAAAAATTTGTTTGTTTTTATAGAAGTTTCTATAGAAAATTTTTTGGTGTAAAAATTTTCGATATAAATTTTTCCAGTACAAAAATTTTTCTCTAGAAATTGTTTCGTTTTAAAAATGTATCTTTATAAAATTTTTCGTTATAAAAATGCATCTATAGAAAATTTTTCATTATAAAAATTTTTCTCTAAACTATTTTTATGTATAAAAATTTTTCTATAGGAAAATTTTTGATATAAACATTTTTCTATAAACCATTTTTCGGCTCAAGAATTTTTCTATAGAAAATTTTTCCGTATAAAATTTTTTTAACAGAATATTTTTCGGTATAAAAGTTTGTCTAAAGAAAATTTTTCAGTACAAAAATTTGTCTATAAAAAATTTTTCAGTATAAAAATTTTTCTATAGAAATTTTTTCGTATAAAAATTTTTCAGTTTAAAAATATTTTCTATAGAAAATTTTTCAGTATAAAAATTTGTCTTTATAAAATTTTTCAGTTGATACATTTTTTAAAGTTATTACGTCTGATTTAAAATTTTTCAATTTATTGAAATTTTTCCATTATTTAAAATTTAATAGACATTTTTGAAATTTAAATATTTCAAAAATATTATATTACTTTATTTTCTGTTTCACCTAAGGATATGAAGTTGTATATATATTTATTTGTTATCTACATATACATACATGTATGTATAATATTATATCCCAATTAAATATTTCACATGAAATTCTGTATGATTTCTTGTTTGCGCACTAAAAAATAATAATACTGGGGTTTTCATTTTGCAACAATTTATTTCAGCAAACAAATTATTATTTTTCAAAAAAAAAAAAAAAACGTTTTATTTTTCATAAAATAAGAGTAAGTGTGTGTGTTAATAAAATTAGATGAGTATGTGTTATAACAAATCTTCTAAAAATATATTGGATTGTCAGCATAAAGAATTTACTTATGTATGTATTTATGTATGATAAATATAATGTTTTATTATATTTTTCTTTTTATGTGTTAGTTTACACTATTTTGATATATTTGTTTTTCAAATGATTAATACAATATTTACATCATTGTCAAGAAAATCTAACATGCATACACGTGTATATAAATAAATGCATACACATGTATGTAAAAAATATAGCTTAATGTATGTATATTAGGGTATTCCATATTTTAAGAAATCAAATTTTTGTCTATTCTATCAGTGTTCAAATGTCTTGAACATAATTTAGTTTGTATATTTTTTAATCTTTATATATATGTATATACATTTATGGTTGCTATTTATCAGCAGGGATTTTCATTAGAATATAAGGATTACTAATATTTAAAATATAAATAGATTTAGGTAAAAATTATCATTTCTACGCTTGTGTGCATAGTTTTATTACTTAAGTGGAAACACATGCGTTTTAAAATTAAGGGTAAAAATGAAACCCAAATAAATATAAGATAACAAATGTGGCCACATATGTTCTTAAGCAGGTAGTCTAGACTAGTTTTAAAAATAGTGTTATTAGCATTTAAGATTTAAATTAAATAAAATAAAATCAGTATCTTACAACTACTCAAATAAAACATATCGTGTTTTACATGGTCCTTCGAAAAAATTTTTTGAACTAGTAAAAAAAAAGAAGCGGAAGGAAAAATGACTGGAAAAGCGGCTGAAAACATAAAGGATGTTACGGCCTCCAGCCATGTCGATATGGTCCAGGTGCAAGAGATGATGAACACATTGAGAGAATTAATGGCTCATCAGGAAAATAAGAACTCTACAAAAGAGTCCGAAGGTGCTTTGCCACCTAAAATAAAAGATGATTCTATAGAAGATCGGAGAACATCTAATTTGGTAATACAATTTCGTAGGGAAATACGCAAATTGGAAGAGTGTTTACTTGATGTAAAAACGGATAACATTTTATTATTGGAACACAAAAAATGTTCTTGGGAAAAACATTTGCTCGATATAAAGCAAATACACAGAGAACTGGTAGTCAATCATACTGTAATAGAAGATATTGACGAAGAATTAGAAATTGTAGAGAAGCAATACGAAGAAGCCCTAACTACAATTCTATGGAAAATTTCCAATATAAAAGAGCAGCAAAAAACTGTAGTATTAGAAGCCATAAAAATACCTATTTTTAATGGCAATGTGGAAGAGTGGATGCGCATTTCATGACATGTTTCATAGATTTGTGCATATGAGCAAAATTTCAGCAGTAGAGAAATTGTTGAGATTAAAAACGCACGTGAGAGGTGAGGCGTTAAAAATAATTCAAAATCTTCCTATAACAGAAAATAATTATGAAGCTGCTTGGGAGATTTTAAATCAAAGATTTGGCAACAAAAGAATTTTGTTTACGAAATTAGTTGATAAAATTCTTGATCAACCAAATACAAATATAATGTCAGCTAATAGCTTAAGACATTTATTGAATGTTACAAATGAAAGCATTCAGGCAATAAAAGCCATGGGCTTTAAATTAGAAGACGCAGATCCAATACTGGCTAGAATCATACTAAGAAAACTGGATAAAGAAGGTCTCATACTATATGAGCAGAACACCAAAAAATCAAAAGAGATCCAAAAATTGAAGGATGTGATGGAGTTTATAGAACTACAATGTGAAGCCTTGGAAGCATCATCCAGCAAAAAGTTCTACAATGCAGACAGCAATAAAAAATATCAACACCAAAATCGTGCAACAATGCTGTCAACGGAAAGCAAAGATTGTTTTTATTGTAAGAAAAGCGGCCACAAGGTACGTGATTGTACAAAATTCTTGGCGTTGAATGTTCAAGAGAGAAACTCTTGGGTTCGAGTATCAAAGATGTGCAACCTTTGTCTAAATCACAGGATGGATAAAAGATGTTTCCAGAAAACTAAATGTGAAAAATGTGGTAAGATGCATCATTCTGTTTTGCATATTGATTATGGGCAAACAACAAAAGTAGTTCATAATCAAGTAGCAAATTCAATGAATACCAATTCCCCAACAAATGTATTATTAGCTACTGCTCAAGTCAGGGTAAAGTCAATGTGTGGAGAATACATAACGCTAAGAGCGTTGATTGATCACGGATCGCAGGTGACAACCCTATCGGAAGAAGCTTCCCAAATATTGGGCCTACCAAGAATAAAATGCAGAACGGAAATCCATGGGCTTGGTGGTGTAAAGGTTGGAGCATCGAGTGCCAAAACAAAGCTAGTTTTAAAACCACGGTTTTTAAGCGATCGTTTTGTGGAAGCAGAAGCACTTATATTGCCACAACTAACAGGAGCTCAACCAAATAACTCATTTAAATTCGATATTGATGAGTGGAAGAATATGGTATTGGCCGACCCAACACTCAACAAATCTGACAGGATAGATATGGTAATTGGTATGGATATCATCGCCAACATAATAGAAGAAGGATTACGTAAAAAAGGTGGGATCTTGGCGCAATCTACAATCTTTGGCTGGATTTTATCTGGTATTATAAACAGAAAAACAAAGCCAGGCAATGTATTAGCAGCTGTGACGAATTTGGAAAGATTCTGGGAACTAGAAGATGTGCAGTTGAACGACGAAAATGAAGAAGACAAAATTTGCGAAAAAATATATGACGAAACAACTCAAATTGATGGTGGCAACAACATAATAGTAAATCTGCCATTTATAAAAGAAGATTATGAGCTTGGGGATTCAAGAAGGCAAGCTATGGCTAGATTTTTATCTCTTGAAAGAAAATTAGAGAGAACCCAAGAATTAAAAGAACAATACGTTAAATTTATGGACGAATATCTACAGCTAGGCCACATGAAGCATGTTGCATGTAGTAATAGTGGAAAATACTATCTTCCTCATCAAGCTGTTGTAAGAGAAAGCAGCATAACAACAAAATTAAGGGTTGTTTTCGACGCGTCAGCAAAAACAACAAATGGAAAGAGTCTGAATGATATTCTCTATACTGGGCCAAGGCTACAAAAAGACATTTTTGATATACTTTTGAAATGGAGGCTATGGGAGTATGTTTTGATGGCTGATGTGGAAAAGATGTACCGACAAGTGAAGATGTCAGAAAAGGATCAAGTATATCAACACATTTTATGGCGTAGAAATAAAAGAGAGCCGATAGAGGAATATAAATTAGCAACAGTTACTTATGGCACTGCTTCAGCTCCATTCCTTGCGGTAAGATCTTTATTTTTCATTGCAGATAGATGTCAGAATGCAGAAGTTCGAAATATAATCAAGGAAGATTTCTACATGGACGACCTTATGACTGGAGCTGACTCAATCATTCAATGCAAATATATTCAACAATGCATTCAAAATCACCTGGCAACTTACAATTTCAATTTAAGAAAATGGTTATCCAATGATGACAGAATTACAGCAGATGTGTGCAGCTCTACAAAAAGCGCAATAATACAGATAAAAGACGATGAATCAGTTAAAACATTGGGCTTGCAATGGGATCCTGTCACGGACAGCTTCAAATTTAATATTAATTTTTCTAATGATGCTGAATTAACCAAAAGGCGAGCTCTTGCAGATGTAGCTAAAATTTTCGATCCATTAGGATGGTTATCACCGATAACTATAGTTGCAAAACTTTTCATACAAAAGTTGTGGCTATTGCAGTCTACATGGGATGACGTAGTACCAGAGGATCTGAAAAAGGAGTGGCAGCAATTCACAATTAACCTGCCTAGTATTCAAGAAATTCGAGTACCGAGGTGGTTACAGCTAAACATGAGTTCAAAACTAGAACTACAGCTGCTAAGACAAAAGTCAATCCAATTAAAAACAGGAAAACTTTGCCAAAATTAGAGCTATGTGCAGCCCATCTTCTAGCAAAACTTCTTAGCAAAATATCAAACACAATTAATAGACAACATTCAACATTTGCTTGGAGTGATTCAACAATAACCTTAGCCTGGATCAAAAATAAAGAGAAGAACAAAGATAAATTCGTAAGAAATCGAGTAGCTGATATAACAAGTTTTCTTCCTAATGCAAAATGGAGTCATGTGTGCAGTAAAGATAATCCAGCAGATATAGCATCTAGAGGTATTTGCGCTTTACAGCTAAAGGCGCATTCTTTATGGTGGAGTGGGCCAAAATGGCTTGAAAAATCATCGGAATTTTGGCCTAAAAAAGAAGACAATGCAAAAATCATAGTAGCTACAGTTACTACATCAAATAATTCAACTTTAATAGTAAATTTAATCAACAAATATTCTAACTATTCAAAACTTCAAAGAGTGGTAGCATACATCTACAAATTTATAAAAAAATTACGTCGAAACTCTGAACCTTCAGAATACTTAAGCGTAGAAGAATTAGAAGAAGCTGAAAAATGTATAATAAGATGTCATCAGGAAGCAGAATTTTATGATGAGTTAGCAGATTTAAAGAAAAATGGTCAAGTAAATAAAAGCAGCAAACTAGCAAATTTATTCCCATTTGTTGACAAAAACGGCTTGCTTCGTGTGGGTGGAAGACTCCAAAATTCAAATTTGTCATACAATCAACAACATCCAGCAATATTAAATAAATCACATCTGGCATCCATAATAGTGAAAAAGGAGCATATTTCAACACTGCATGGTGGCAGTCGATTGGTGGAAGCTACTTTGAGGCGAAAATATTGGATTATAAATATGAAGGATATTATTAAAAAATATATCCGAAGTTGTCCAAGGTGTATTCGATATAACCAAGAAAATTCTAAACAGCTAATGGGTAATCTTCCTGAACAAAGAGTGACAGTTTCACATCCATTTCAACATGTGGGCATTGATTACGCTGGGCCTATCCAAATGAAGTATTCCAAAGGCAGAGGACAAAGGTCATACAAAGGTTACATAGCAGTTTTTGTGTGCATGACAACAAAAGCCATTCATCTAGAAGCCGTTAGCGACCTTACGTCAGATGCGTTCATGGCGGCACTTAGGCGGTTTTTTTCAAGAAGAGGAGTAAGTTCTGATATATACTCAGATAATGGCACTAATTTCATTGGTGCAAATAAAAAGTTAGATGCAGACTTTAAGGCAGCAGTCAAAAATAATAAATCATTAATACCAATCCTAGCATCTCAAAAAATCAAGTGGCATTTTATTCCCCCGGCAGCCCCTCACTTTGGAGGGATATGGGAAGCTGGTGTCAAGTCAACAAAACACCATTTAAAAAGAACTATAGGCGAAGCAAAATTAACCTATGAGGAAATGATCACGTTGCTTGCTCAAATTGAAGCCGTTTTAAACTCCAGACCACTTATTGGGTTGAGCGGTGATGAGATAGATAAGATAGATGTATTAACACCTGGTCATTTTCTGATTGGGAGACCTATACATGACTGTCCGGAGCACATTGGAGATTCTAATATTAGTTCCCTTAACCGATGGAAGTTAATTCAGAAGCTAAGAAAGGACTTCTGGAATAGATGGAGAGATGAATACATCACAACACTCCAACAACGTAACAAATGGAAATTTTCTCAGCAAAATCTACAAAAAGGAACAATTGTATTAGTGAAGGATGAAAATACAAATCCAGCTAATTGGCCGTTGGCGAAAATTTCAGAACTCCATAGCGGAAAAGATGGCAAAGTAAGAGTAGTGTCTTTGAAGCTACAAAACAATACGCTGAAACGACCTATTAGTAAATTATGTCCTGTAGTGTCGGAAAAGACAGATGAAGAAACATTTCCACCGGTAAGAAGTTGCTTCACAAGAGAAGAACAACCAAAAAAGAAAAATATTTGCTTTTTCATGCTATTTCTGATGATGCTGGTTAATCCAATTAATAGTTTGCCTATCAGGGAGAATGGTGCAGTAATAAAAGAATTGTCAAATAATACAGCTATTTATCTGGATAACATTGGTCAACTAAATACAATTAACTCTAAATGGAATTTAATAGTGTACTACGATCTCGAATTATACTACGAGGAGCTACTAAAAATTGGTCAAATTATAAAAAAAATAGATGAGGAATGCGGAAAATTGAATGAGTTCAGGGACTCATGTAATATGGTGATGGCTGCTATGGATCGTAGATACAAATTGCTTGTTCAAAATAATGAACTACTTTTTGTCAAAACAAGAAATAAAAGAGCTCCTTTTGAATTTGTGGGATCAATATATAACATCCTCTTTGGAATGATGGATGCAAATGATCGTGAGCAAATGGAACAAAATATGAAGATCATTTTTGGTAATCAAAAGGATTTGAATATGTTAATAAAGGAGCAAACAACAGTGGTTGATTCAACTATCAATATTCTTAAGAAAACCACAGAAGATGTCAACAGAAATTTTCAAAAGATGTCAGAACATTTAAAGCGATTCTGTGCTGAGGTTAATAAAGAGGTAGCTGCGCAGCAAAGGACGCTTCTTTTCACTGTAATGACAACACAATTAAATCTGATGATAGATGAGTGTTCCAGGGTGCAGTCATCAATAATAAATCTTTTGATAGATGTCAATCACGGGCATATAAATACAGATTTGCTGACGCCATCTCAGCTTCAGCATGAACTACATGAAATTGAAAAGGTGCTTCCAAATAATTTAGCACTTCCTGGAAAGGCAACTGGAACTGAGTTGAAAGAAGTTTATCATGATTTGAAAGCTAAAGGTGCAATAATTGAATCAAAACTTATTGTTCAATTAGAAATACCCTTAGTCACCACTCATATTTCTGAGGTGTACCAGATGATAAGGCTCCCAATAGAAATAGGGGCTAGCGCTGTCATGCCAATAGTGCAAAATGAGTTTATCGTCTACAATTTTGCCACTAACATGTACTATTTAATGTCTCTGGCGCAATTAAATAAATGTGGAAGAAATCTTCAGGGGTATTACAACTGTGCCGGAAATATGCCATGGAAGCCAGCTATTGAAAGATCTTGCGAAGTCTCAGCTCTAAAACAATCTCGCCATGCTGAATGCCTATTTGAAGCTGTTCCTAGAAAGAGCATTTGGAAAGAATTATCCCAAGGAAATCAATGGATATTTACAATATTCGACAACTTCATGCTGTCTGTCAATTGTGGACTGGGAAATAGAAGCTGGATAACATTACCAGCTAAAGGTATACTACAATTAGCCGATGGATGTGCAGCAACATATGAAGGAATTTCTCTAGTAGCTTCAAATAATCTTGCATCTGAAAAGAAATCTTCAATTCAGACGTCATCATGGGAAGTGCAAGGTGATAAAGTACAAAGTAAATTGGTTAAACCTTTCGACATATCCATAATTAATAATACGGTATCTATTGAACAACTGCAAAAAGATGTCAATATAATGAAATCGAAGAACGTTAAGCTAAGGGAGTTGCAGTTACATGTAATATCAGGTCATACCTCTTTAATCGTAATTTGTATAACTATGTTTATATTAGTTTGTTTAATTATTAAGAAGAAATGTTGTAAAACCAAAAATGTAGTTAAGATAGATATTACTCCGCCTGCTCCACTAGTTGCCCGGCAGAATGTTCAAATGTCTTGAACATAATTTAGTTTGTATATTTTTTAATCTTTATATATATGTATATACATTTATGGTTGCTATTTATCAGCAGGGATTTTCATTAGAATATAAGGATTACTAATATTTAAAATATAAATAGATTTAGGTAAAAATTATCATTTCTACGCTTGTGTGCATAGTTTTATTACTTAAGTGGAAACACATGCGTTTTAAAATTAAGGGTAAAAATGAAACCCAAATAAATATAAGATAACAAATGTGGCCACATATGTTCTTAAGCAGGTAGTCTAGACTAGTTTTAAAAATAGTGTTATTAGCATTTAAGATTTAAATTAAATAAAATAAAATCAGTATCTTACAACTACTCAAATAAAACATATCGTGTTTTACAATCAGTTAACGAGAAAATCGACTTTAAAGTTTTTTATAAAAAAATTAAAAAAAAAAATAAATTTTTTGGGTGATCACAGGATTTCGTTATTTTTGCTCTAGCTATCACAGTTAACGAGAAAATCGACTTTAAAGTTTTTTATTAATTTTTTTGAGTGATCACAGGATTTCACTATTTTTGCCCTAGATATTACAGTTAACGAGAAAATCGACTTTAAAGTTTTTTACAAAAAAAATTCAAAAAAATAATTTTTTTTGAGTGATCACAGGATTTTGTTATTTTTGGTCTAGCTATCATAGTTAACGAGAAAATCGACTTTAAAGTTTTTTATAAAAAAATTCAAAAAAATAAATTTTTTTGTGTGATCACAGGATTTCGTTATTCAGAAAAAAATTTTTTTTGAGTGATCACAGGATTTCGCTATTTTTGCTCTAGCTATCATAGTTAACGAGAAAATCGACTTTAAAGTTTTTTATAAAAAAAATTTAAAAAATTCCCTTTTTTTGAGTGATCACAGGATTTCGTTATTTTTGGTCTAGCTATCATAGTTAACGAGAAAATCGACTTTAAAGTTTTTTATAAAAAAAATTCAAAAAAATTAATTTTTTTGAGTGATCACAGGATTTCGTTTTTTTTTTTTGCTCTAGTTAATGAGAAAATCGACTTTAAAGTTTTTTATAAAAAAGTTTTAAAGTTTTTTATAAAAAAAATTCAAAAAAATAATTTTTTTTGAGCGATCACAGGATTTCGTTATTTTTGCTCTAGCTATCATAGTTAAAGAGAAAATCGACTTTAAAGTTTTTTATAAAAAAAATTCAAAAAAATAAA
The DNA here is from genome assembly GCA_933228675.1 of Stomorhina lunata. Taxonomy (NCBI): domain Eukaryota; kingdom Metazoa; phylum Arthropoda; class Insecta; order Diptera; family Rhiniidae; genus Stomorhina; species Stomorhina lunata. Next base: position 25,215,270 of record OW121744.1, read on the forward strand.
TTTTTTTGAGTGATCACAGGAATTCGTTATTTTTGCTCTAGCTGTCATAGTTAACGAGAAAATCGACTTTAAAGTTTTTTATAAAAAAATTCAAAAAATAAATTTTTTTGAGTGATCACAGGATTTCGTTATTCAGAAAAAAAAATTTTTTTGAGTGATCACAGGATTTTGTTATTTTTGGTCTAGCTATCATAGTTAACGAGAAAATCGACTTTAAAGTTTTTTATAAAAAAAAAAAAATTCAAAAAAAATAATTTTTTTGAGTGATCACAGGATTTCGTTATTTTTGGTCTAGCTATCATAGTTAACGAGAAAATCGACTTTAAAGTTTTTTATAAAAAAAATTCAAAAAATTCTCTTTTTTTGAGTGATCACAGGATTTCGTTTTTTTTTGCTCTAGTTAATGAGAAAATCGACTTTAAAGTTTTTTATAAAAAAGTTTTAAAGTTTTTTATAAAAAAAATTCAAAAAAATAATTTTTTCGGATAAAAAAAAATTTTCTGTCGAAAATTTTTGGGTTAAAAAAATTTTTCTATCGAAAATTTTTCGGTTAAAAAAATTTTTCTATAGAAAATTTTTCGGTTAAAAAAATTTTTCTATAGAAAATTTTTCGGTTAAATAAAATTTTCTATAGAAAATTTTTCGGTTAAAAAAATTTTTCTATAGAAAATTTTTCGGTTAAAAAAATTTTTCTATAGAAAATTTTTCGATTAAAAAAATATTTCTATAGAAAATTTTTCGGTTAAAAAAATTTTTTTATCGAAAATTTTTCGGTTAAAAAAATTTTTCTATAGAAAATTTTTCGGTTAAAAAAATTTTTCTATAGAAAATTTTTCGGTTAAAAAATTTTTCTATAGAAAATTTTTCGGTTAAAAAATTTTTCTATAGAAAATTTTTCGGTTAAAAAATTTTTCTATCGAAAATTTTTTGGTTAAAAAATTTTTCTATAGAAAATTTTTCGGTTAAATAAAATTTTCTATAGAAAATTTTTCGGTTAAAAAAATTTTTCTATAGAAAATTTTTCGGTTAAAAAAATTTTTCTATAGAAAATTTTTCGGTTAAAAAAAATTTTCTATAGAAAATTTTTCGGTTAAAAATATTTTTCTATAGAAAATTTTTCGGTTAAAAACATTTTTCTATAGAAAATTTTTCGGTTAAAAACATTTTTCTATAGAAAATTTTTCGGTTAAATAAAATTTTCTATAGAAAATTTTTCGGTTAAATAAAATTTTCTATAGAAAATTTTTCGGTAAAATAAAATTTTCTATAGAAAATTTTTTGGTTAAAAAAAATTTTCTATAAAAAATTTGGTTAAACAAATTTTTCTATAGAAAATTTTTCGGTTAAAAAAATTTTCTATCGAAAATTTTTCGGTTAAAAAAATTTTTCTATAGAAAATTTTTCGGATAAAAAAAATTTTTCTGTCGAAAATTTTTGGGTTAAAAAAATTTTTCTATCGAAAATTTTTCGGTTAAGAAATTTTTCTATAGAAAATTTTTCGGTTAAATAAAATTTTCTATAGAAAATTTTTTTAACCGAAAAATTTTCTATAGAAAATTTTACTTAACCGAAAAATTTTCTATAGAAAAATTTTTTAACCAAAAAATTTTCGATAGAAAAATTTTTTAACCGAAAAATTTTCTATAGAAAAATTGGTTAAACAAATTTTTCTATAGAAAATTTTTCGGTTAAAAAAATTTTCTATAGAAAATTTTATTTAACCGAAAAATTTTCTATAGAAAAATTTCTTAACCGAAAAATTTTCGATAGAAAAATTTTTTTAACCCAAAAATTTTCGACAGAAAAATTTTTTTTATCCGAAAAATTTTCTATAGAAAAATTTTTTTAACCGAAAAATTTTCGATAGAAAATTTTTTTAACCGAAAAATTTTCTATAGAAAAATTTGTTTAACCAAATTTTTTATAGAAAATTTTTTTTAACCAAAAAATTTTCTATAGAAAATTTTATTTTACCGAAAAATTTTCTATAGAAAATTTTATTTAACCGAAAAATTTTCTATAGAAAATTTTATTTAACCGAAAAATTTTCTATAGAAAAATGTTTTTAACCGAAAAATTTTCTATAGAAAAATGTTTTTAACCGAAAAATTTTCTATAGAAAAATATTTTTAACCGAAAAATTTTCTATAGAAAATTTTTTTTAACCGAAAAATTTTCTATAGAAAAATTTTTTTAACCGAAAAATTTTCTATAGAAAAATTTTTTTAACCGAAAAATTTTCTATAGAAAATTTTATTTAACCGAAAAATTTTCTATAGAAAAATTTTTTAACCAAAAAATTTTCGATAGAAAAATTTTTTAACCGAAAAATTTTCTATAGAAAAATTTTTAAACCGAAAAATTTTCTATAGAAAAATTTTTTAACCGAAAAATTTTCTATAGAAAAATTTTTTTAACCGAAAAATTTTCTATAGAAAAATTTTTTTAACCGAAAAATTTTCGATAAAAAAATTTTTTTAACCGAAAAATTTTCTATAGAAATATTTTTTTAATCGAAAAATTTTCTATAGAAAAATTTTTTTAACCGAAAAATTTTCTATAGAAAAATTTTTTTAACCGAAAAATTTTCTATAGAAAATTTTATTTAACCGAAAAATTTTCTATAGAAAAATTTTTTTAACCGAAAAATTTTCTATAGAAAAATTTTTTTAACCGAAAAATTTTCGATAGAAAAATTTTTTTAACCCAAAAATTTTCGACAGAAAATTTTTTTTTATCCGAAAAATTTTCTATAGAAAAATTTTCTATAGAAAAATTTTTTTAACCGAAAAATTTTCTATAGAAAAATTTTTTTAACCGAAAAATTTTCTATAGAAAAATTTTTTTAACCGAAAAATTTTCTATAGAAACATTTTTTTAACCGAAAAATTTTCTATAGAAAAATTTATTTAACCGAAAAATTTTGTATGGAAAAATTTTTTTAACCGAAAAATTTTCTATAGAAAATTACTTTTAGCGAAAAATGTTCTATAGAAAATTATTTTTAGCGAAAAATTTTCTATAGAACATTTTGTAGCGCAAAATTTTATATAGAAATATTTTTCTTTTTTAGCGAAAAATTTTTTATAAATTTTTTTTTTCTTTTTTAGCGAAACACTTTCTATAGAAAATTCTTTTTTAGCGAAACATTTTTTTTTAGCGAAACACTTTCTATAGAAAATTCTTTTTTAGCGAAACATTTTATAGCGAAAAATTTTTTCTATAGAAAAATTTTTTTATTGAAAAATTTTGTAGAAAAAAGTTTTCTATAAATTTTCTTTTTTCTATAGAAAAATTTTCTATTTAAAAATTTTTTTAGCGAAAAATTTCTACAGAAATTTTTTTTAGCGAAAAATTTTAACAGAAATTTTTTTTGTAGTGAAAATTTTCTTTAGAAATTTTGAAAAATTTTCTAGGTAGGGTATCATTTAGTCACTCTTGATAAACTATATTACTTTCTTTTTGTTTTAACTTTTACTTCAAATGTCTGATGCAGTTAAAATTTATTCTGCACTGCAGTTGTAGACACTTTATGTGTAAGCAAATACATGCATATCGCTCGTTTATAGAAAAAAGGGCATAACTCGGAATTTGAAGATTTTTGAATAAAGTTTATATGACTGTGAAAATTTTATTTTTGAGGGCTTAATTATGACTTAAAGAAATTTGAAGACTCCTAACTTATAAATCAAATTTTCTTATATTTCAAATTTCTACAATAAGCCCTAGATAATATTTTGTTGAAAAACTCATAAACCCACAAGCAGACATACATTTCATGAGCACGTATGTGTGCCTTAGCTTTCTCATATTGGATAATTGTCTCCATTATTTGTTTTCGAACTAGAGTAACAGCTGTTTACTCTCTTTTTATGGGACTTTTCAAAACGACCATATGACAAATCAATGTATGGAAGTGCAACATTTTTATATTATAGAATCGTTGACTCCAGTTAAGATATAAAGAAAGTGACTGATGTTGTATCATTATTCATGAAAATGGTAGGAATTCTAATGTTTTATTAATGTGTATTCAGTGTATTCTGCTTCATTCTCAAGCTGATATTGTAACTTCTTTTAGTTTAGCATTTGCTTGACATATTGCAAAATATGTATAAAGGAAAGTGGTAAGTGTAAAATTTTAAGAAGGAGATAAAATCTTATGAAATAAACCTTTGACGACTTTGCTTTGATGGATTACTCTACCCCAGTTTCTTTGTTATTCGTCCTTATATGTGCATTTGTGGTAAGGTCTTGTAATGTAAACATTATGACATTGCAATCTCCACTTTGAGTTTATCTGAAATTTTTAACATACATTTTCTTTATAAGTTTGTTCTTTAATTTCTTTTCATTTTCCCTTTAAAAAATGTATGAACGAGTGAGTGATTGAAAGAATCAATAATTGAAATTGATACTTGATTTTAAAGTAATGAATATTTGTAGATATTGACTTGTGTTGCATGCAACACGATGTACATATGTGTGTAGTTATACATGGAAAATTTAAATTTTGTGTTTATTAACTGTTATTGGGGAATTTTAAGAGCAAGAATTTTGTTGAATGTAAACCCAAATGCATACAAAATATTTGTATTACTTGACATTTATTGAAGCATGATGTTAATTGGAACATGTCGATTTTTAGGTGAAATTTTTCAATCTAAACTTTTAAATATGTAAGTTACAACGTTTTTTTTTACGTTTTTAATTTGCTCGCTTTTGATTGACATAAATTGGGCATATAATTTCATTACTAGAAGTCGTTGAAAAGTAAAAAATGACCCACCCTAATATCCATGTTAAATGCATCAGTATAACATCTCCTTTTATTTATGACTAATTATTTTGTATGAAATTGTTAGTTTTTTGTTTTTTTATATTTATTTTTTATTTTCTTTCCTCTTTTGACCAAATTTATAACAACTATCCTGAAATCAAATATCCTTTAGTATTTAGTTTGAATGAACTCATAAAATATTTGCTAGTAACTTTTAGCTCATATATTTACAGGCACGTGTAACTAAAT
>OW121744.1:25225298-25235298 GCA_933228675.1 Stomorhina lunata
TAAGACATAGACTAAGACATAGACTAAGACATAGACTAAGACATAGACTAAGACATAGACTAAGACATAGACTAAGACATAGACTAAGACATAGACTAAGACATAGACTAAGACATAGACTAAGACATAGACTAAGACATAGACTAAGACATAGACTAAGACATAGACTAAGACATAGACTAAGACATAGACTAAGACATAGACTAAGACATAGACTAAGACATAGACTAAGACATAGACTAAGACATAGACTAAGACATAGACTAAGACATAGACTAAGACATAGACTAAGACATAGACTAAGACATAGACTAAGACATAGACTTAGACATAGACTAAGACATAGACTAAGACATAGACTAAGACATAGACTAAGACATAGACTAAGACATAGACTAAGACATAGACTAAGACATAGACTAAGACATAGACTAAGACATAGACTAATACATAGACTAAGACATAGACTAAGACATAGACTAAGACATAGACTAAGACATAGACTAAGACATAGACTAAGACATAGACTAAGACATAGACTAAGACATAGACTAAGACATAGACTAAGACATAGACTAAGACATAGACTAAGACATAGACTAAGACGTAGACTAAGACATAGACTAAGACATAGACTAAGACATAGACTAAGACATAGACTAAGACATAGACTAAGACATAGACTAAGACATAGACTAAGACATAGACTAAGACATAGACTAAGACATAGACTAAGACATAGACTAAGACATAGACTAAGACATAGACTAAGACATAGACTAAGACATAGACTAAGACATAGACTAAGACATAGACTAAGACATAGACTAAGACATAGACTAAGACATAGACTAAGACATAGACTAAGACATAGACTAAGACATAGACTAAGACATAGACATAGACTAAGACATAGACTAAGACATAGACTAAGACATAGACTAAGACATAGACTAAGACATAGACTAAGACATAGACTAAGACATAGACTACGGCTAAGACTTAATTATGACAGAAAAATTGAATTATAGGGAAATTCTACGATTTCAAATCGCTGGTATGACGAAGCGGTTCACTGGCACCCTACTGTACATTTTAAGCTATTTTTATTAATGATGTGATAAGATTATGTCGACTTTAACTGTAGGCCGAATAACTTACATATGTTTCCACCAAGAAGTCATAAAAAAAACAATTCGTTATATAAAAAGTCATAGAGGATAGATTGTTATCTTTGTTAAATCAGTCATAAGTAGTAGAGTATTTGTCTTTGGTGCTTAACACTTGTGGTTATGAACTAATATATTTTGTTACCCCACTCAAAATTTTATTGTTTTTGACATAAGGTAACAAAAGTTTTAGATATCATTAAAAATAATTGGTTGCTATTCAAATATATAATATGTCGAAAAAGGATTTTAAAAAGTTGTAGCTATCAATCTATTTTTATTCTTATGACACGGCATAATTGGTAAATTTCATTGGAGTCTTCGATGCTTTATCATGTCTTGATTTGAGGTACTTAACCCTCTGCGACTGGCGTGTAGTCACAAAACCGGTCTTGGAAGATAAAGAATTGTGATAACCAGGCGTAAACAAGTAGCCGAAGATTTTTTGTAATTTTCGTAAATATCACGATCGTGAAAATGAGTATTAAAAAAGCATTTAGTGGGGATTTGGATGTTTCGGTGCCGCTTTGTTTAAAATAAGACAAAAACAAAATATACAAGAAAAAAATTAAAAAGTTTTCGATAAAAATTATTTTTTACAGAAAATATTTATAAAAAAATATTTATTTTTATAAAAATGTAAAAATTTTCGATACAAAAATGTTTGTATAGAAAAATTTTCGATAAAAATATTTTTCTGCAGAAAAATTTTGAATAAAAATTTGTTTCTGCAGAAAAATTTTCGAAAGAAATATTTTTCTATAGAAAAATTTTCGAAAGAAATATTTTTCTATAGAAAAATTTTCGAAAGAAATATTTTTCTATAGAAAAATTTTCGAAAGAAATATTTTTCTATAGAAAAATTTTCGAAAGAAATATTTTTCTATAGAAAAATTTTCAAAAGAAATATTTTTCTATAGAAAAATTTTCGAAAGAAATATTTTTCTATAGAAAAATTTTCGAAAGAAATATTTTTCTATAGAAAAAATTTCGAAAGAAATATTTTTCTATAGAAAAATTTTCGAAAGAAATATTTTTCTATAGAAAAATTTTCGAAAGAAATATTTTTCTATAGAAAAATTTTCAAAAGAAATATTTTTCTATAGAAAAATTTTCGAAAGAAATATTTTTCTATAGAAAAAATTTCGAAAGAAATATTTTTCTATAGAAATATTTTCGAAAGAAATATTTTTCTATAGAAAAATTTTCGAAATAAATATTTTTGTATAGAAAAATTTTCGAAAGAAATATTTTTCTATAGAAAAATTTTCGAAAGAAATATTTTTCTATAGAAAAATTTTCGAAACAAATATTATTCTATAGAAAAATTTTCGATAAAAATTTATTTCTATATAAGAATTTTTGAGAGATATAATTTTCTGTAGAAAAATTTGCTATAAAATTTTTTATAAAATATTATCTATGATAAAATAATTTTCCAAAAAGAAATATTGTTTGCATTTGATTTTAATCTGTTATATTTATTTGTTTACAATTTATTGATAAAAGCCAACAATTTTTTGTGGATAAAACCAATTCCTCGAAGAGTTTCGATGATTGGTTAGGCCACATCTTCAGAAGAAGTATTACTTCTTTTAGACAGATCGAAAAACTCGCATTTTGACGTTTTTTATAAACACAATCATTACGAATTATATTTGCAAACCATAAGTAAAAGATCAGATTATTAACTGAAATAAATAAATGTAACAGATCGAGATAAAATGCAAATAATCTTTCTTTTTGAATCATATTTACATCTCTACTATTTTGTTATTTTTTGATAAAAAAATTTTCTATAGAAGATTTTTTATCAAAATATCAAAATATTTTTCTGTAGAAAATTTTTTGATAAAAAAATTTTTTATAGAAAAATTTTTGATAAAAAAATTTTTTATAGAAAAATTTTTGAAAAAAAAAATTTTTTAGAAAAATTATTGAGATACAACTTTTGTACAGAAACAATGTTGATAAACAAATTTTCCATAGAAAAATTGTCTTTAGAATAAATTTTTATAAAAAAAACTTTTAATAGACAAATTTTTTATCAAAATTTTTCTATCAAAAATTTTTTTATCAAAATTTTTCAATAAAAAGTTTTTTTATCAAAAAATTTTCTACATTTTCTACAGAAAAATATTTTGATAATTTTTGTATAAAAAATCTTCTATAGAAAATTATTTTATCAAAAAATAACAAAATTGTAGAGATGCAAATATGATTCAAAAAGAAAGATTATTTGCTTTTGAACTCGTTCTGTTACATTTATTTATTTCAGTTAATAATTTTAGCTTTTACTTATGGTTTGCCAATATAATTCGCAATGATTGTGTTTGTAAAAAAGGTAATTATGCGAGTTTTTCGATCTGTCTAAAATTAATAAAACTCCTGAAGATATGGCCTAATCAATCATCGAAACGCTTCGAGGAATTCGTTATATCAACAACAATTTTTTGGCTTTTATCAATAAATTGTCTGTTACATTAACAAATTTATATAACAGATCGACATCAAATGCGTTTGCATTTCGTTTTGAAACATTATTTTATCATAGATTATTTTTTATAAAAAATTTTTATATAGAAAATTTTTCTACAGAAAATTATATCTTTCAAAAATTCTTATATAGAAACAAATTTTTATCTAAAATTTTTCTTTCAAAAATTTTTCTATAGAAAAATATTTCTTTCGAACATTTTTCTATAGAAAAATATTTCTTTCATAAATTTTTCTATAGAAAAATATTTCTTTCGAAAATTTTTCTATAGAAAAATATTTCTTTCGAAAATTTTTCTATAGACAAATATTTCTTTCGAAAAATTTTCTATAGAAAAATATTTCTTTCGAAAATTTTTCTATAGAAAAATATTTCTTTCGAAAATTTTTCTATAGAAAAATATTTCTTTCGAAAATTTTTCTATAGAAAAATATTTCTTTCGAAAAATTTTCTATAGAAAAATATTTCTTTCGAAAATTTTTCTATAGAAAAATATTTCTTTCGAAAATTTTTCTATAGAAAAATATTTCTTTCGAAAATTTTTCTATAGAAAAATATTTCTTTCTAAATTTTTCTATAGAAAAATATTTCTTTCGAAAATTTTTCTATAGAAAAATATTTCTTTCGAAAATTTTTCTATAGAAAAATATTTCTTTCGAAAATTTTTCTATAGAAAATATTTCTTTCGAACATTTTTCTATAGAAAAATATTTCTTTCATAAATTTTTCTATAGAAAAATATTTCTTTCGAAAATTTTTCTATAGAAAATTTTTCTGTAGAAAAATATTTCTTTCGAAAATTTTTGTATAGAAAAATATTTCTTTCGAAAATTTTTGTATAGAAAAATATTTCTTTCGAAAATTTTTCTATACAAAAATATTTCTTTCGAAAATTTTTCTATAGAAAAATATTTCTTTCGAAAATTTTTCTGTAGAAAAATATTTCTTTCGAAAATTTTTCTATAGAAAAATATTTCTTTCGAAAATTTTTCTATAGAAAAATATTTCTTTCGAAAATTTTTCTATAGAAAAATATTTCTTTCGAAAATTTTTCTATAGAAAAATATTTCTTTCGAAAATGTTTCTATAGAAAAATATTTCTTTCGAAAATTTTTCTATAGAAAAATATTTCTTCCGAAAATTTTTCTATAGAAAAATAATTCTTTCGAAAATATTTCTATAGAAAAATAATTCTTTCGAAAATATTTCTATAGAAAAATATTTCTTTCGAAAATTTTTCTATAGAAAAATATTTCTTTCAAAAATTTTTCTATAGAAAAATATTTCTTTCGAAAATTTTTCTATAGAAAAATATTTCTTTCGAAAAATTTTCTATAGAAAAATATTTCTTTCGAAAATTTTTCTATAGAAAAATATTTCTTTCGAAAATTTTTCTATAGAAAAATATTTCTTTCGAAAAATTTTCTATAGAAAAATATTTCTTTCGAAAATTTTTCTATAGAAAAATATTTCTTTCGAAAATTTTTCTATAGAAAAATATTTCTTTCGAAAATTTTTCTATAGAAAAATATTTCTTTCGAAAATTTTTCTATAGAAAATATTTCTTTCGAAAATTTTTCTATAGAAAATATTTCTTTCGAAAATTTTTCTATAGAAAAATATTTCTTTCGAAAATTTTTCTATAGAAAAATATTTCTTTCGAAAATTTTTCTATAGAAAAATATTTCTTTCGAAAATTTTTCTATAGAAAAATATTTCTTTCGAAAATTTTTCTATAGAAAAATATTTCTTTCGAAAATTTTTCTATAGAAAAATATTTCTTTCGAAAATTTTTCTATAGAAAAATATTTCTTTCGAAAATTTTTCTATAGAAAAATATTTCTTTCGAAAAATTTTCTATAGAAAAATATTTCTTTCGAAAATTTTTCTATAGAAAAATATTTCTTTCGAAAATTTTTCTATAGAAAAATATTTCTTTCGAAAATTTTTCTATAGAAAAATATTTCTTTCGAACATTTTTCTATAGAAAAATATTTCTTTCAAAAATTTTTCTATAGAAAAATATTTCTTTCGAACATTTTTCTATAGAAAAATATTTCATTCGAAAAATTTTCTATAGAAAAATATTTCTTTCGAAAATTATTCTATAGAAAAATATTTCTTTCCAAAATTTTTCTATAGAAAAATATTTCTTTCGAAAATTTTCAAATTTTCTATAGAAAAATTGTCTGTAGAATAAATTTTGACAAAAAAAAACTTTTAACAGACAAATTTTTTATCAAAATTTTTTTATATAAAAAAAAATTTTTGAAAATTTTTTTTTAGCAAAATATTTCTTTCGAAATTTTTTATACCCTTCACTACCATAGGTGGAAAGGGTATATTGGGCTTGTGCATAGAAATATTGGTCTGGGACCTACCTTTTAGTATACCAATCGACTTAGAATCACTCCCTGAGTTGTTTTAACGATGTCCGTCCGGCTGGCTGGCTGGCCGGTTATCCATGTAAGCTTGTTATCACGCTACAGGTCGTAACTTTAAAGATAATTTGATGAAATTTGGAGCAGGTTATTATTTTGGTCCAAGGATCCCTATACTTTTTGGGCGAAATCGGATTACTATTTCGGGTACCTCCCATAGGGATACCTTCCCGGAATAGAGTTTTTGGTCCTTTATAGCCACAAATTTAGTTGTATTTTAATAATTAAGCACAAATATTGCTTATCATAACCTTAATTAGTGTTCCTTATTTTGTAGAAATCGGCCCATATTTGACCATACCTCCCATACAAGACACATTCCCAAAAGGCGTTTATATACACATAAAATCACAAAAACGTTAATAACTCTAAAGATAAATGCATTTGGTTACTTAAACTTTGTACAGATTTTTATAAAACATTCATCAAAATTTGGTAACAATCGGTCCACAATTGACCCTAGCTCCCATATCAGGCCCTTAGCCGGAAATGATATAAATCTCGAAATTTTGAAAAAATAGCACATAGTATATGTATGTATGTCTCTAAGACTTAAGGAAAACTTGTTTAATTGTTGGTCCATATTTGGCTTTAATAGTGAAGGGTATTATATAGTCGGGCTTGACCGACTATAGCTTTTTTTAATTGTTTTATATTAGATTTAAATGTTTTTAAAAAATGGAGTAGAAAGCCTTTTCTTTTTAAAGCATCAGAACTACACACTGAAAAATATACCAAGTAAAAGCTGGTTACAATTTTTTTGTTCTGTTCTCTGTGTGTCTACCTCTGGTAATAACTATACCACGTCAGTCTCGGAGGTTTAAGTTATCTGAAGACCACAAAAGCAAAATAAAGATAATAATAGTTTTGTGTTAAATATTAATCTAAAATTCGAGACTGTCGGCACAACGAAGTTATTTCCAAGCATTTAAATGAAATGATTGATGTAGGATATCATATGGTCGACATACTTTTCCACTTGTTCTGGGTATATCCTTAATTAAAGCTAATATTTGCACTAAATATTAATATTATAGTCGTATTTATTGCTAATTTTCTTTTAAACTGAAAATTAGTTAACAATTTAATTTCAACAGAGTTAAACTCTTATATGTATTTAAATGATATTTTTCAATATAAACTTAATTAAGAGTGAATAAATCAAATAATTACTACAGTAACCAGATAATAAAATCATCAAACATTTTAAATCAAACGTAAAAGCTGCAGGTCAAATATTTAAAATGAAAAATTTCATTTAACACAAATTTATTACTACATATGTATGTATATGAGATATGAGATATGTATGTAGTTTGTTTCTTTTAGTGATATAGAGCGACGAAGTAGCAGAAAAGTCATCGGTATTTAGTACAGTGAGTGACAATACGCACTCCTACAGATAGAAGTGCTTTGTTGGAATTTTTTTTTTGTTGAAAATGCTCTATTTATTCCCGGTTTGAGTTTATACTTTAGTAAAAGATACTTTATTATTTACAAAATTCTTAAGTAAATGATAAGAAATAATTACTATTTATAGTATATAGAATATGTTATTGTTTTGACATTTAATGTTAAAATTCATTTTTACATATACCAGTTAGGGGATTCCAAACTTTATATACTGAAAATTTATTTATATGTATATCTCGCACTGGTTTCTCATATTTTAACCCCCTTGTAGCAATCTAACATCACTTCCTCGTTACTATTTTGGAAAAAAAATTCAGGGGCTAAATCGCCGCATTCGATAACGATAGTAAAATCAAACTTTTAAGCCAATATTGTGTAGCATACCTTAGGGATTTTCAAAATCATTTTTATTTTGCGAAAAGTTTAATAATTTGATATTTAAATATATCCGTTTGTTTATGCAAATATTTACCTTAAATGTAATTTTATTACTATCAGAGAAGTCTTGAGAATAAGTTACAATGTAATCAACCTTATGGGTTATATATTATTTAAATTGTCCTAAAAGTATGCTACACAAATTTTTCTAAAAATATCTTATATTTCGAACGATATCGAATGCTACGATTTCCACTTCTTGATATGAAAGTACTAGTAAATAAAAAAATATTATGCCTCTACTGAAAAGTTCAACATTTTGAGTTGACCCAGTTTTGAGGGGATACCCTATCAAACTATATTTGTCAGTAAAGGTAAAATATCCATGCAAGTTTTCGTTATCATTTAACAAATTGTTTGTAATTATTTTCAAAATTAAAATGATTTATTAGTTTTGCCATTGGTCGAAATTAGAAAATATATCCGTAATTGCAATTAAGGTACTAATATACAAAAAACTAAAAAAAAGTAAGTATACAATAGAATTTTAATTTTGTTGTTTAATACAGGGTAGCTGACGCATGTTAAAATGTTATACCTATTTCTGTGCAATCGATTTTTATATGTTTAAAATATTTAAAATGTGTTGCATAATTTTAGGTGGTTTTTAAGTGAGTTTTATAGCTGATAACTTCATTAGTTTAGTTTCCATTCTATAAAAAAAATTTTAATCGAAACATTTTCTATAGATAAGTTTTCCGTAGAAAAATTTTTTATCGAAAAATTTTCTTTAGAAAAATATTTTTATCTAAAATTTTTCTATAAAAAAATTTTTTCTAGCGAAAATTTTCCTATAGAAAAATTTTTTCTAGCGAAAATTTTTCTGTAGAAAAATTTTTTCTAGCGAAAATTTTTCTATAGAAAAATTTTTTCTAGCGAAAATTTTTCTATAGAAAAATTTTTTCTAGCGAAAATTTTTCTATAGAAAAATTTTTTCTAGCGAAAATTGTTCTACAGAAAAATTTTTTCTAGCGAAAATTTTTCTATAGAAAAATTTTTCCTAGCGAAAATTTTTCTATGGAAAAATTTTTTCTAGCGAAAGTTTTTCTATAGAAAATTTTTTTCTAGCGAAAATTTTTCTATAGAAGAATTTTTTCTAGCGAAAATTTTTCTATAGAAAAATTTTTTCTGGCGAAAATTTTTTTATAGAAAAATTTTTTCTAGCGAAAATTTTTCTATAGAAAAATTTTTTCTAGCGAAAATTTTTTCTAGCGAAAATTTTTCTAAAGAAAAATTTTTTCTAGCGAAAATTTTTCTATAGAAAAATTTTTTCTAGCGAAAATTTTTCTATAGAAAAATTTTTTCTAGCGAAAATTTTTCTATAGAAAAATTTTTTCTAGCGAAAATTTTTCTATAGAAAAATTTTTTCTAGCGAAAATTTTTCTATAGAAAAATTTTTTCTAGCGAAAATTTTTCTATAGAAAAATTTTTTCTAGCGAAAATTTTTCTATAGGAAAATTTTTTCTAGCGAAAATTTTTCTATAGAAAAATTTTTTCTAGCGAAAATTTTTCTATAGAAAAATTTTTTCTAGCGAAAATTTTTCTATAGAAACATTTTTTCTAGCGAAAATTTTTCTATAGAAACATTTTTTCTAGCGAAAATTTTTCTATAGAAAAATTTTTTCTAGCGAAAATTTTTCTATAGAAAAATTTTTTCTAGCGAAAATTTTTCTATAGAAAATTTTTTTCTAGCGAAAATTTTTCTATAGAAAAATTTTTTCTAGCGAAAATTTTTCTATAGAAAAATTTTTTCTAGCGAAAATTTTTCTATAGAAAAATTTTTTCTAGTGAAAATTTTTCTATAGAAAAATTTTTTCTAGCGAAAATTTTTCTATAGAAAAATTTTTTCTAGCGAAAATTTTTCTATAGAAAAATTTTTTCTAGCGAAAATTTTTCTATAGAAAAATTTTTTCTAGCGAAAATTTTTCTATAGAAAAATTTTTTCTAGCAAAAATTTTTCTATAGAAAAAGTTTTTCTAGCGAAAATTTTTCTATAGAAAATTTTTTTGTAACGAAAATTTTTCTATAGAAAAATTTTTTCT
>OW121744.1:25240298-25289941 GCA_933228675.1 Stomorhina lunata
TTCTGGAATTCTCTTATACTGTAATTTTCGTGGCAGTTAAGTGATAAGCTGATAGCCTTATATGTTTTAACATTAAATGATAAGCACAATGAATTTTATAATATATTCATTCTCTCTCAATTTTCTTAAAATGCTCATTACAAACGTATATTAATACAAAATTAAAATATTAATTACTTTAAACCTCCCAAAAGTATCCAATATGATTATTTGAAAAAACTCTCATGAAAAAAATCATATCAAATGTGTATTATCAAAATTAAGATAGGAATTACTAAGAACCTCTCAAAAGTATGCAATACGATTTTCTAAAAAATCTCTTTCATCTCATTTGAGTGATATATAAGATAAGGTCTTGAGAGGTATGGTCAAATATTAACCAATTTCAATGAAATTTCAGTGATTTTTATGTTATAAATTTATATTTTGAATCTAGCAATACTTACGTATGTCAATTCAGTATCTCCAATTATCTCCACTGAACAAAATGAATCAATTAGAGCATTAGAAACATTATTTTTGAAATGATAACGGCTCAACTATTACGGTCAATAAAGACCCCTATCGGACCATGACAACTTGCACCACATCTCCTTTTATTAATCCGAAATGGTAAAGTCAATTGAGGGTGCAATGGCTTAGTAGTTGCACGTCGACTACAAAGCAAAACATATCTTGTTTTGCATGGGCTCGAACCCCAGTTACGGCAAAAGTCAATTTGTAAGATTATAGTTTCTGTCTGTCTGTATATCTGTCTGTCTGTCTGTCTATCTGTCTGTCTGTCTGTCTGTCTGTCTGTCTGTCTGTCTGTCTGTCTGTCTGTCTATCTGTCAGTGTCTATCTGTCTGTCTGTGGGTCTATCGGTCTGTCTGTCTGTCTTTTTATCTGTCTGTCTGTCTGTTTATCTGTCTGTCTGTCTGTCTGCCTTTCTGTCTGTCTGTCTTTCTGTCTGCATGTCTGTCTGTCTGTCTGTCTGTCTGTCTGTCTGTCTGTCTGTCTGTCTGTCTGTCTGTCTGTCTGTCTGTCTGTCTGTCTGTCTGTCTGTCTGTCTGTCTGTCTGTCTGTCTGTCTGTCTGTCTGTCTGTCTGTCTGTCTGTCTGTCTGTCTGTCGGTCTGTCTGTCTATCTGTCAGTGTCTATCTGTCTGTCTGTCTGTCTGTCTGTCTGTCTGTCTGTCTGTCTGTCTGTCTGCCTGTCTTTCTGTCTGTCTTTCTGTCTGTCTGTTTGTCTGTCTGTCTGTCTGTCTGTCTGTCTGTCTGTCTGTCTGTCTGTCTGTCTGTCTGTCTGTCTGTCTGTCTGTCTGTCTGTCTGTCTGTCTGTCTGTCTGTCTGTCTGTCTGTCTTTCTGTCATTCTGTCTGTCTGTCTGTCTGTCTGTCTGTCTGTCTGTCTGTCTGTTTGTTTGTTTGTTTGTTTGTTTGTTTGTTTGTCTGTTTGTTTGTTTGTCTGTCTGTCTGTCTGTCTGTCTGTCTGTCTGTCTGTCTGTCTGTCTGTCTGTCTGTCTGTCTGTCTGTCTGTCTGTCCGTCTGTCTGTGTGTCTGCATATCTGTCAGTGTCTATCGGTCTGTCTGTGGGTCTATCGGTCTGTCTGACAGTTGACAGATCGACAGAAATATTTCTTGCAAAATTTTGGGATTGAAATTGGACTAAATCGGTTTACATTTGAAAATAGCTCCCGTATAACCTCGCCTAGGCTAATCGCTAATTTGTCAATAAATGACAAATTATAACAGGTATGATGACAAAATTAAGCGTAAGTTTTGCATTTGCACTAGGTAACATATATAATTTCATCGAAGTCGGTTCACATTTAATCATAGCTCCCATACAAAACACTAACGGAAACAGCCTAAAATACACTTAAATGCCAATAAATAGTTTATCATTTATTGGCATTTAAGTGTATTTTTAACAGCTAAGGTCACTAAATTTAAAATTAGGAAGTTTGATGTCAATGCCAACGTGTGCAAAATTGTATCACAATTGGTTACCATTTGACCATAGCTCCCATATAAAAAACTTACGGAAATACAAAAATACCAAAAAGATAATAATTATTTTTGGCAAGATTATAACCTAGTGTTTTTTATTTATAACTATCTAGTCATTTAATGACAATTTATGTCTAACTTTGAAATTTCTTTATTTATAACATACAATTTTTGGTGCATATCCTTAGGCGCGTTTTCAGGGACATGAATTTTCAGGGGAAAAATGAAATAACTCCAAAACTACTTTATGGATTTTTGTTTTTGAAGTAAAGCTGTGTTAGTTTTCTTTAATTTTCTATTATTTTTATTTGTAAAAATTGTTTATTTTTGTTTGAAATTTCTCAAAAATTAAAAAAATAAACCATTTTTCACCATATAAATGGGCTCTTAAATTTTGTACCCGATGCGCGCCCATAGAACGTTGTCCGATTTGGCTCAAATTTTCAGAACTAAACTTCAACACCTATTGTTACAATATTTCGTTGAAAAAGTTATAAAATTCGAAAAGCATTTAGTTTCATACAAAAAATTGTCACCCTACATTACAATCCTTAAATGGATCTTGCTAAAGCGACTAAGATAAGTTATTCTTATTCGATCGATATACTTTAAGTTTGGTCTCCGACCAGTATATTTTGAGTTGCATTCAAGTGCACAAACGCAACATTTATAATTAACATAATTTTATAAACCACCTAAAAGTATTCAACAAAATATTCTTTAAAATATCACGAAGCTAAGATTAAGTTGAAACCTGAGGACAAATCGCCGCATTCGATATCGATCGAAAACTCAGACTTTTAAGCAAGTATTGTGTAACATACCTTAGGGATTTTTAAAATAACTTATTTTGCAAAAAGTTTTATAAAATTTGATATCTAAATATATCCTTTTGTTTGTTTTTACTACCAGGGAACTCTTGACAAATAAGTTACAATGTAATGAACCTCATACGTTGTACAATAATTTAGATTATCCTAAAAGTATGCAACAAAAATGTTTCTAACATATTTTCATTTCAGTCGATATCGACTTTAGGCCCTGTTTCTCTGCGAATAATCTACTTTTTCATTCAAAATAATTAGAACTCATATAAAATACACAAATCCAAATATAATTTCGCTAAACAAATAAAACTCTGGTCACCTTAATCACACAACTAAAGTTTTCACTGCAATGAATTCCATTATATTATTTGTTTCACGAGTATATACATAAGTACATATTTTATTCAATGACATTTCGATGTTTCTTTTACGCCACGTTCCAAAGTTCGTACATACCAAAACGTGAAACCTGCAAATTTATATAAATAAAATTATTTTTCTTTGAATATTCTTAATTTTCAAGGTATCGGTGGGTGGCATTTTTTTATTTTTGCAGTTTGTTTGAAGTTTCTTTCAAAGCTAGCAAAAAAAATTGTGTGTAGGTTTAGAAAAGTGTCATAAAAAAATGCCATCAAAAATGTACATGATTTTTTGTTTTTTATTAATATTTTCTTTTCTTTTTAAATTAAAATAAAGAATTTCTTTAAATTAGGTTTGAAAATAGAAAAGTTTGCAAAAATTTTCTTCGAGTATTAAATTATAATTTGTATTAACTAGAACTAGATAATGGTAGTCGATATGATTAGAAATCTGAGAATATTTTAATTAAATTTTATTGCATACTCTTAGGAGGTTGGAAGAGAGTAATAATAATGCAAAAATATTGTCACTCAAATTACTGTCCCAATGTTTTCAGTTTCATTTCGTTAAGGAAAAGGTAATTTTTCAACAGGAAAAAGACCTCAAATTCACCGCCAAACTTGAATGGCCGCCCCAGTCACCTGATCTTAACCCCATCGCGCACCTCTTTGGAGTTTTTAAGAGAGGTGTTGTCGCAACCCCAGGAAATTAAGATGAACTGAGGGCAGATGTAGTCGAAGCTTAGAGCGGCATTGCTCCAAGTGATTGTATGCCGCATCGTATAGGAGCCGTTATTACTGCGAATAAGGCTATACAAAATATTTAATTAAAAAAATATGAAAATTAATCTAAAGTCAGAAATTTGTTTGTTTGTTTTTTTTTTTTGATAAAAAAAAGTACTTAATTTTGCCAAAAACAATTATTTTCCCGCTTTTTTTTTACTAATATTCGCTAATTAATAATTTATATTTCGTAATCACGCTATGAAAATTTTAAGGAAATCCAAATTTTGACATTTGACCCCGGTGAAGAAAGGGTTAATCTCGTCCAATATTAAGAAACCTTTTAGCATAGATTTTCCATAAACTAAGCAATAATATTAATTATTATTATTTTTTTTTTGTTAAAATTTCATACAAGTAAAATTTGCAGGTCATCTATTCGAATTTGGCCCAAAAATTATCATTTTCCCGAAATTCTTCAACTTTAAATCGCAGGTACGGCAAATCTGTTCAATATATCGATCTGATTTTTTTGGGTTTTATTTTTCCATTTGTCTGTTTTATTACACTTTTAAGTAAATTCTAAATTTGTAATATTTGTTGAACAAAAATTTCGAAAAATTAAAAAACGATTTTTGAAACCGACCTGAGAAAATATACCATTTTCCAACATGTAAAAAACAAAGTAAATTCGATTAAATTTAAGCAAAATTGAACTATTCAATACAAACGAGTCACTTAATTATAAATCATGTCTAACTTTGAAAGTTCTTTATTTGCAACATAAAATTTTTGGTGCATATCTTTAGGCGCGTTTTCAGGGATATGAGTTTTCAGCGAAAAAATGCAATAACTCCGAAACTATTACACGGATTTTCATTTTTGACTATTTGAAATAAAGCTGTATTAGTTTTCTTTATTATTCCATTATTTTTATACCCTTCACCGCCATAGGTGGAAAGGGTATTATAAGTTTGTATTATAATGATGTATGTAACGCAAAGAAATATTCTTCTTAGACCCAACTTTGAGTATACCAATAGACTTAGAATCACTTTCTGTGTCGATGTAGCTATGTCAGTCCGCCCGTCTGGCTGGACCCCCATGTAAACCATGTCATCAAACTACAGGTCGGTTCAGGTTCACAAAACTTCACAAAACTGCTTTACAACTGTTCTTTGTCACACTGTTCTCTTATACGCGTCTCAATTAAAATTGTCTCCACAATATTCGTCCATCGGCCTTATATAGTAGAGAAGAGAGTTTCTAGCATTTTCTGCAGACTTAAATAATGAGCTGCTCTCATTGACTACACAAACAATGTGGCTTACGAAAATTCGTGCATGTTGCAATACATTCCCACATGATACGTTGTACAAATAGATTATCCGAAGTTTACAGTAACAGAGAGAGAGAATGTATATAAAAGAGAAAACTATGCTATAATCTCTACAGCAAATAAGAGAAACATGTTGCTCTTCTTATAGACATATACAGAATAACAACAACATCAACAGAATAATTCTATAAATCTGGGGGAAGAATTAGAAGTAATGAACTTTGCACAATGGAGCGAATAACTTAAAAATTCGTGACAATATATAAGTTTAGAGAAAATGTTAATATGATGGAAAAATTTAGAAATTATTTGTCTTTATACAGGAAAAAGATCACCTTTGATCTTAGGGTATCGTAGTCAGGATTGGCCAACTACAGCACTTTCTTACATGTTTTTATTTATAGTTGTTAACACGAGTCCAATGAACAATAATACCAAATATCAGAGAGATTTGCTAAAAAAACATTGGGACAGTAATTTGAGTTACTGTATGTATGTATGTTCACTATGTCACCTGTAGATTTATTATACTGTAGCATTAAAAAATTACTTAAATATTAAAGCAAAATTCACTTTAAAGACTTTAAATGTTAAGGTTTTAAATAATAAGAAATAAAACTTTAAAGACTATGATAAAAAAATAATAACATCAATAATAAGAACATCCCTTAAAATAGGCTTTGTTACAGTACCCTTGTAAATGCCCTAAGGTAGGCAACAAAAAAGTAGCAAGCTGTAGGTGGGATGATATTTAATCTTAATGGTTCGAGTATAAGGCAAAATTCTGTAATTAAATGAAACAAAATGAAATGAAAGTGACTACTTAATTTATTTATTTTCATTTCCTGCTACAATATTTAGTTTATTTTGCCCAATTTGCAAAGAGTACGAGACTGGAAGTAAAAAAAAAGAAATTATAATAATCACGAATTTTTAATTAACACCTTGAAATGTGAGAATATCTAATATGTATTCAAGGGAAATTTAATTAAAAGTTCAGAACTTGATATATTTATGTATAACAATAAATATTCTCAAGTGTAAATATTTTGTATAAAAATTCATATTTGAAATTCAAACATAAAGTTTATGGTTTTCATTTATGAACGTTTAATTACAAATGACTTTATATTAAATTCTTATAAACTTTAACAGAAAAAATTTTAAAATTAAACTTGTATGGCAGTTTCAAATTTTTAGTTGATGTAAAACAAAAAACTTAGGTCATGTTTCAAACCCTCAAAATACACTTTTTTAATTTAAAGGAATTCACGTTATTTACATTATTTTTATTTGTTTGCAAACAATAAGAAATTTATACCAAAAACTTTCTTTGGCAACGAAGGAAAAAAAAACTTGAATTTAAGTTTTTATAGCCTACATTTAGTTGCTTGCTAAATATTGTGTGTGTGTGTAGCATACTTTTAAGTGTTTCATTAAAAATGCTATGCTACAGAAAATCTGTTATATAGAGAGAAAACAAACTACAAAAATGAACATAAAATTTTTACTGCAAAACAATATTCATAAAAACATAATTTATGTAGGATTTTGTTTTTCGCAAGTTGGCAAAAAACAACAATTATTACTTAACAAAAACCTTAAAAAAGAAAGAAAACTGTAGATGCTTTACTCTTCGGCAAAAATAATGCATATATTTTTTGAATTTTTCATTTAATTCCTTTTCTTAGATATAAATATTAGGGTAAGTTAAAATTTAAACTTTTTGCTCTGATCGATCGAAAAATCAGAATTTTAAGCAAATATTGTGTAACATATCTTAGGGATTTTCCAAATAATTAATTTTGCAAAAAGTTTTTTATCAAAAATTTTTCTATAGAAAATTTTTATATCAAAAATTTTTTTATAGAAAATTTTTTTTTTTAATTTTTCTATAGACAATTTTTTTATCAAAAACTTTTCTATAGAAAATTTTTTTGTCAAAAATGTTTCTATAGAAAATTTTTTTATCAAAAATAT
Organism: Stomorhina lunata; assembly: GCA_933228675.1. Taxonomy (NCBI): domain Eukaryota; kingdom Metazoa; phylum Arthropoda; class Insecta; order Diptera; family Rhiniidae; genus Stomorhina; species Stomorhina lunata. The sequence continues at coordinate 25,247,515 of OW121744.1, forward strand.
TTCTTTAGAAAATCGTTTTTATCGAAAATTTTTCTATACAAAATTTTTTTATCAAAAATTTTTCTATAGAAAATTTTTTATTAAACATTTTTCTAACAAAAATTTTTGTATAGAAAGTTTTCATTTAAAATTTGTCTATAGAAAATCTTTTTATCAAAAATTTTTCTATAGAAAATTTTTATATCAAACATTTTTCTACAGAAGATTTTTGTATCAAAAATTTTTTTATAGAAAATTTTTTTATCAAATATTTTTCTATAGAAAATTTTTTTATCAACAATTTTTTTATAGTAAACTTTTTCAACAAAAATTTTTCTATAGAAAATTTTTATACCAAAAACTTTTCTATAGAAAATTTTTCAACAAAATTTTTTTTATAGAAAATTTTTTTATCAGAAATTTTTTTATAGAAATTTTTTTTTTATCAAAAATGGATTTTCAAAATAAATGGATTTTCAAAATAATTAATTTTGCAAAAAGTTTTTTATCAAAAATTTTTCTATAGAAAATTTTTTTTTAAATTTTTTTTTTTTTTAATTTTTCTATAGACAATATTTTGATCAAAAATTTTTCTATAGAAAATTTTTTTGTCAAAACTGTTTCTATAGAAAATTTTTTTATCAAAAATGTTTCTATAGAAAATTGTTTTTATCGAAATTTTTTCTATACAAAATTTTTTTATCAAAAATTTTTCTATAGAAATATTTTTCTAACAAAAATTTTTGTATAGAAAGTTTTCATTAAAAATTTGACTATAGAAAATCTTTTTATCAAAAATTTTTCTATAGAAAATTTTTTTATCAAACATTTTTCTACAGAAGATTTTTATATCAAAAATTTTTCTATAGAAATTTTTTTTATCAAATATTTTTCTATAGAAAATTTTTTTATGAAAAATTTTTTTATGGAAAACTTTTTCAACAAAAATTTTTCTGTAGAAAATTTTTTTACCAAAAACTTTTCTATAGAAAATTTTTCAACAAAATTTTTTGTATAGAAAATTTTTTTTATCAGAAATTTTTCAATAGAATTTTTTTTTCTTTTTATCAAAAATGTTTCTATAGAAATTCTTTTTATCAAAAATTTTTCTATAGAAAATTTTTTTGACGAAAATCTTTCTATAGAAAATTTTTTTAACAAAAATTTTTCCATAGAAAATTCTTTATCAAAAATTTTTCTATAGGAAATTTTCATTAAAAATTTGACTATATAAAATTTTTTTATCAAAAATTTTTTATAGAAAATTTTTTTCATCAAAAATTTTTTTATCAAAAATGTTTCTATATTTCTAAAAAAATTCTAAAATTGTTCTAAAGAAAATTTTTTTTATCAAAAATGTTTCTACAGAAAATTTTTTTATTAAAAGTTTTTCTATAGAAAATTTTTTTATCAAAAATTTTTCTATAGAAAATCTATTTATCAAAAATATTTCTATAGAAAATCTTTTTATCAAAAATATTTCAATAGGAAATTTTTTTATCAAAAGTTTTTCTACAGAAAATTTTTTCATCAAAAATTTTTATACAGAAAATTTTTTTATCAAAAATTTTTTTATAGAAAATTTTTTTATTAAACATTTCTCTATAGAAAATTTTTTTTATCAAAATTTTATATAGAAAATTTTGTTATCAAAAATTTTTCCATAAAAAATTTTTTTATCAAAATTTTTTTCCATAGAAAATTTTTTTATCCAAAATTTTTCCATAAAAAATTTGAAAATTTTTGGATATAAAAATATCTTTATCGTAAATTTTTAGAGAAAAATAAAAAAAAAATGGTTTTATCGAAAATATCTAAAAAAAATTAAAATTTTTTAATATTAGAATTTATTTCTGTTTTGAAATATATTTCCAAAATTTAAAAAAATATTCGCAATGTTTACAAAAATAATAGTGTCGTGGCAACAATGTTCGAGATGATATTTCTTTGTTCTAATGATGTATTTTGTTGCTATAAATTGGATTTTTTGCCCACTTTTTTTTTGTCTTTTGTTTAACAAAGCGACACCAACCGACTCTGTTAATATCCAAATTCCAACAGAATGATTTTAATACTCATTTTCACGAGTTTTATTAATGATCGTGGTATTCACGAAAATTACATAAAATTCATCGGCTACTGGTGGTATGGGCTGCCTACTCCTGCTTATATGCTATATATTATTTAGATTATGCTACACAAATATTTCAGAAATATCTTTCATTTCGATCTATATTGAATGCGACGTTTTAGCCTGCTTCCATTTGTCATTTCAAAATAAAACAACAAAGTCAACCAGAGCGAAAAACGACCCACCCTAATACACACACACACACAACCAAGTAAACTCTAGTATACTTTTGGTTGCTGCTTGGACTACTATGGGGCCATAAAAAGCGCTACTCGTCGTAATATAATATTTATGTGAAACACTTAAAAGTATGCTATAAAATACATAAACAAAACTGGTTATTTTCTGCTTGAATTTTTTATAAATTTTATTTTGATGGTTTTTAAAGGTACGAAATATTTACTATTTATTTCGTCATTGATTCAACAGCATCATCCTTCCCCTTTAATAAGGGTAGCTACAGGTTTTTTTTTTGGGTCATCTTTTAAAGGCGTCTGTTCTTGTTGTCGATAATAATAAAGAAGAAAATTTGCAGAAATTTAATATGTTGCTCCAGATAAACTTAAAAAAATTGGAATGATTTGTGGTATTTTTACGTGTTCTGTGAATGTTTTCTGTATTAGCAAACAAATTTTCAAAATAACATATTTTTGAAAGGGCTGGTTTATAGATTTTATCATAAAGACAAATAAAATTGACTTAAGGTCGCTTTAAAATTGTTCAATATTTTTAACGGATTCTATGTTATTTGAACTTTAAAGAAAAAAATACTTTTTTTATGAAAAATGTAACTTAAAATAAAAATTATAAAGATGGTAATAGTCTACAATTTTTATTATATGGTTTTAAACTGTGAATATTGTAATGTTAGATATTTCAGAAATATTTGTGTAGTACACTTTAACGATAATCTAAATAATATATAACATATAAGCAGGCGTCAGCAGCCCATACCACCAGAAGCCGAAGAATTTTTGGAATTTTCGTAAATACCACGATCATTTGCATGTTTACAGTCGGTTGGTGTCGCTTTTTGAAGAACAAAACTAAAACAAAAGAGGCAAAACCCAAAATCAAAATCCAATTTACTGCAACAAAATATATGGTTCCTGAGGACAAATAAATATAGCCTCGAATATTGTTGCTAGGACACTTTTATTTTTATTTAAAATTTTAATAAATGTAACCGAATTGGGAATATATTTTAAAACAGAAATAAATTCTAATATTAAACAATTTTTAGCATTTTTTAGACATTTTCGATACAAACTTTTTTTATAGAAAAATTGTTGATAAAAATATTTTTCTATAAGAAATTTTTCTATAAAAATTTATATATATTTTTCTCTGAAAATTTTCTATACAAATTTTTTTCTATCGCAAATTTAAAAAAAAATTCGATAAAAAGATTTTTCTATCGAAAAATTTTTTGTATGAAAATTTTTTGATAAAAAAATTTTCTATAGCAAAAATTTAGAAAAATTTTTGACAAAAAAATGTTCTATAGAAAAATTTTTGATAAAAAAATTTTCTATAGAAAAATTTTTGATAAAAAGGTTTTCTATAGAAAAATTTTTGATAAAAAAATTTTTTAAAGAAAAATTTTGTATAAAAAATTGTCTGTAGAAAATTTTGATAAACATAATTTCTATAGAAAAATTTTGATAAAAAATAATTTTGGCGAAAAAAATTTCTATAGAAACAATTTTAATAAAAAAATTTTTGATGAAAAAATTTTCTATAGAAAAAATTTTGATAAAAAATTTTCTAAAGAAAAAATGTTGATAAAAAAAATTTCTATAAAATTTTTTGATGAAAAAATTTCTATAGAAAAATTTTTGAAAAAAAAATTTCCGTAAAAAAAAATCTATAGAAAAATTTTTGATAGAAAAGTTTTCAATAGAAAAATTTTTGATAAAAAAATTTTTTAAAGAAAAATTTTGTATAAAAAATTGTCTATAAAAAATTTTGATAAAAATAATTTCTATAGGAAAATTTTGATAAAAAATAATTTCTATAGAAAAATTTTTGGCCAAAAAAATTTCTATAGAAACAATTTTAATAAAAAAATTTTCTATGGAAAAATTTCTGATGAAAAAATTTTCTATAGAAAAAATTTTGATAAAAAATTTTCTAAAGAAAAAATGTTGATAAAAAAAAATTCTATAGAAAATTATTTGAAAATTTTGAATTTGAAATTTTTCTATAAAAAATTTTTTGATAAAAAAATTTCTATAGAAAAATTTTTGAAAAAAAAAAATTTCCATAAAAAAAAAATTCTATAGAAAAATTTTTGATAAAAAAGTTTTCAATAGAAAAATTTTTGATAAAAAAGTTTTCAATAGAAAAATTTTTGATAAAAAAATTTTAAAAGGAACATTTTTGATAAAAATTTTTTTTAAAGAAAACTTTTTAATAAAAAAGTTTTCTACAGAAAAATTTTTTATAAAAAAAAATTTACTATGGATAATAAAAAAAAAAATTATGGAAAAAATTTTGATAAAAAAATTTTCTACAGAAAAACATTTGATAAATAAATTTTCTTAAGAAAAATTTTTGATTAAAAAATTTGCTATAAAAAATTTTGAGAAAAGGATTTTCTATAGAAAATTTTTGATGAAAAAATTTTCTATAGAACAATTTTTGATAAAAAATTTTCTATAGAAAAATGTTTGATAAACAGAAAATTTTTTCAAAAAAATTTCTATCGAAAAATTTTTTATAAAAAAGTTTTCTATAAAAAATTTTGATTAAAAAATTTTCTATAGAAAAATATTTAATAAAAACATTTTCTATAGAAACATTTTTGATAAAAAAAATTTCTATAGATACATTTTTAATAAAATAATTTTTTAAAGAAAAATTTTTAATAAAAAAATTTGTAATCGAAAAATTTTTGATAAAAAAATTTTCTATAGAAAAATTTTTGTTAAAAAAATTTTCTAAACAAAAATTAAACAAAAAAGTTTTTGATAAAAAAATTTCTATAGAAAAATTTTTGTTAAAAAAATTTTTAAAAAAAAATTTATATTTTGATAAAAAAAAAAATTTCTATAGAAAAATTTTTCAAAGAAATTTCTATAGAAAAATTTTTGATAAAAAAACTTCTATAGAAAAATTTTGAAAAAAAATTTTCTATGTAAAAATTTTTGATAAAAAAATTTTATAAAGAAAAATTTTTGATAAAAAAATTTTATATAGAAAAATTTTTGATAAAAAAATTTTTGATAAAAAAATTGTTTATAAAAAAATTTCTACATTTTTTGATAAAAAATTTTCTATAGAAAAATTTTGGATAAAAAAATTTTTGTTGATAAACAAATTTTGTAAAGAAAAATTTTTGATAAAAAAATTTTCTAGAAAAATTTTTTATAAAAAAATTTTGATAAAAAAATTTTCTATAAAAAATTTTTGAAAAAAAATTTTCTATAGAAAAATTCTTGATAAAAAATTTTCTATAGAAACATTTTTGACAAAAAATTTTCTATAGAAAAATTTTTAATAAAAAATTTTCTATGGAAAAATTTTTATCAAAAAAAAATTTTCTATCAAAAATTTTTGATAAAAATCTTTCTTAGAAAAATGTTTGTTAAAATTATTTTCTATAAAAAATTCTGATAAAAAAATGTTCTATAGAAATATTTTTAATAAAAAAAATTTCTATAGAAAAATTTTCTATAAAAAATTTTCTTTAGAAAAATATTTGATACAAAATTTTCTGTGGAAATTTTTTGATAAAAAAATTTTCTATAGAAAAATGTGAATAAAAAATTTTCTATAGGAAAAATGTCGATAAAAAATTTTGATAAAAAAATTTTTCTACACAAAAATTTTTGATAAAAAAATTTTCTATAGAAAATTTTTGCTAAACAATTTTCTACAAAAAATGTATTGATAAATGGAAAAATTGTTGATTAAAAAATATCAATTTTATTCTTAATCTATTAATGTACTTTCCAATGGGATAAGTCTTTTGCTAATTCAACTTTTATCAAAATTAAATTGCGATGTAGATATAACTCCAAAACTATTGATTATGCAATAAATTTATATTAGCTCGTATTGTATTTGAGAATAAAATTGGATTGGTTGTCTTTAATATACGATTAAATAACCAGGACAATCACTTCAAAATAAAACTTTTATCAAATTAGAATTTCGATGTATATAACTCGAAAACTGTTGATCACACGAAAAACCTATATTAACACAATTTGAGGATAATTTTATTCTTAATCCATAAATCCACTTTTCAATAAAATCGGTCTAGTCTTTTGCAATATATGGTAATATAACTAGGACAACCTCTTCAAAAATCCCAAATTCAACTTTTATCAAATTTAAGTTGCGATTGTATATAACTCCAAAACTGTTGATTTCACAAGAAACCTGTCTTAGCACTACTTAAGGGTAATTTTGTTTTAAATATTTGGTGACTAGAACAACTCATTCAAAAATCACAAATTCAACTTTTATAAAATTTGTTACGTTTGGATGCGATCGATTGTTTTTGAAACATTTTTGAAAATAAACGATTGGCTTTTTTTACAATTTAAATGAACATAACTATAGAGTCCAGTAAATGGAGTAAAATGAAAATGTGTATTTGTTACGTTTTGGTGTCCAATACGTAAAGTAAAATGAAAAAGTGTACTTGTTACGTTTTGGTGCGGATGCCTTCAAATATCTATTAAAATTTTATGATATAATTGAAAATATATCTTATGTCAATTTCTACAAAAAATCATAAATATAAAATATTAAAATTTGAAGCTTATTTATGCAATAACATTTTATTCTTTACTCAGACTTTCAATCAACAAAGTTTCAATAAATTTTTCATTATAAATTCTTTTGTTTCATTTTCTAAAATAATGAAATTGCTCTGAAATTTCTTATTATATCTTAAAAATTCCTATAAATTCAAGCAAACAAATTGATAGCAATATAAAATCAAATATTTACCTATTTACATATGTATATATTTGTAATACAAAGTACAATACATTTACAAACATATTTACAAGAGTTTATGCAAATGTTTATGTTTAAGTGCATTCCTATTTCAGTGTCTATGTGTCTATGTATATTTTTATAGTCATATTTGTTGATTTTATATCATTAGAAAAAAATATAAAATTTTTCTCTAAAAATTTGATACTTTTTATTCGTTTCGAAGGGGGGTTTTGCCGTCAAAATTATATGAGATAATATAAATATAATAGAATTGAGATGAATGAAAATTTACTTCGTATATACAGACATAAAATGTTGAAATGATACTTGTAGAAATGTGCGTAATATCTATTGTATTTTATTATATAGAAAAAAATATAAAATGAATAGCAATTTATTAAATTTTATATAAATTTTATATATTTTTTTTAGATTTTATCATGAATATAGAAACAGAAAAAATTAAGGAAATTACGTGACATGAAATTATTACATTTGAGTTAAAATAAATTATTTTATGGTTTAAAATATAGAAACTTGAGGCCAAATCGCAGCATTCGATATCGATCGAAAAATAAGATATTTCAGAAATATTTTTGTAGCATACTTTTGGGATAATCTAAATAATATATAACATACAAGGTTCACTACATTATGACCAGGACTAGGCAGGCCATTTCACCAGAAGCCGATGAACTTTTTTAATTTTCGTAAATACCACGATCTTTAATGGGTATTAAGATCATTCAGTTGGAATCTGGATGTTCACAGAGTTGTTTGGTGCCGCTTTGTTAAGGGAAAGACAAAGACAAAATAGGCAAGAAACAAATCAAAATCCAATTTATAGCAAAGAAATATAATCTCGAACATTGTTGCCATGACACAATTATTTTTGTAAACATTGGGAATATTTTTGTAAATATTGGGAATATTTTTAAAACAGAAATAAATACCTATATTAAACAATTTTAGATTTTTATATTTTTTTTTTTTAGATATTTTCCATCCAAAAAATTTTTTATAGAAAAATTTTTTAATATAAATATTTTTTTTTTGGAAAATTGTTCGATAAAGATTATATATATTTTATAACAAATTTTACGTTAAAAATATTTCTGTGTTAAAATTTTCGATAGAAATATTTTTATACCAAAAAATTCTTCAAATCTTGACAGAAAAATTTTTGATAAAAAAATTTTAATAGAAAAATTTTTGATAAAAATTTTTAATAGAAAAGTTTTTAATAAAAATTTTGAATAGAAAAGTTTTTAATAAAAATTTTTGATAGAAAAATTATTAATAAAAAATTTTCCATAGAAATATTTTTGATAAAAAAATTTTCTATAGAAAAATTTTTGATAAAAAAATTTTCTATAGAAAAATTTTTGATAAAAATATTTTCTATAGAAAAATTTTTGATAAAAAAATTTTCTATAGAAAAACTTTTGATAAAAAAATTTTCTATAGAAAAACTTTTGATAAAATATTTTTGTATGAAAATTTTCTATAGAAACATTTCTGATAAAAAGATTTTTGTAAGAAAATTTTCAATACATATTTTTAATAAAAAAAATTTTGTGAAGAACATTTTTTGATACTTTTTCTACAGAAAAATGTTTAATAAAAAATTTTTCGTAAAAAAATTTTTGATACAAAAATTTTCTATAGAAAAATTTTTGATAAAAAAATTTTTGTAAAAAAATTTTCTATATTTATAATTAAAAAAATTTCTGAAGAAAAATTCTTGATAAAAAAATTTTCTATACAGAAATTTGTATAAGAAAATTTTCTATATTTTTAATAAAAAAAAATTTCTAAAGAAAAATTTTTCATAAAAAATTTTCCATAGACAAATTTTTGATAAAAAAATATTCTATAGAAAAATTATTCATAAAAGAATTTTGTATAGAAACATTTTTGATAACAAAAATTTGATAAAAAAATTTCTATAAAAAAATTTTTGTGAGAAAATTTTCTATAAAAAAATTTTTAATAAAAGAATTTTCTATAGAAAAATTTTTGATAAAAAAATTTCCTATAAAAAAATTTTTGTGAAAAAATTTTGTATAGAAATATTTTTGAAAAAAAAATTTCATGAAAAAAGCTTCTATACATATTTTTAATAAAAAAAAAATTTGTAATAAAATTTTCTATAATAAAAAAAAATTTCTAAAGAAAAGTTTTTGATAAAAAATTTTCAATAGAAAAATTTTTGATAAAATAATTTTCTATAGAAAAATTTTGTAAGAAAATTTTTAATAGAAAAATTTGGAAAACATTTTTTAAGAAAATTTTCAATATTTCAATGTTTCTAGAAAAATTTTTTCATCAAAAATTTTTCTATAGAAAATTTTTTTATGAAAAAATTTTTCGATAAAAAAATTTTCTACAGAAAAATTTGTGATCAAAATATTTTGCATAGAAAATTTTTTTATGAAAAAATTTTCTATAGAAAATTTTTTTATGAAAAATTTTTCTATAGAAAATTTTTTTATGAAAAAATATTTTGATCACAAATTTTTCTGTAGAAAATTTTTTTATCGAAAAATTTTTTCATAAAAAAATTTTCTATAGAAAAATTTTTGATGAAAAATTTTATATAGAAACATTTTTGATGAAAAATTTTCTATAGAAACATTTTTGATGAAACATTTTCTATAGAAACATTTTTGATGAAAAATTTTCTATAGAAAAATTTTTGATAAAAAAATTTCTATAGAAAAATTTTTGATGAAAAATTTTCTATAGAAACATTTTTGATACAAAAATTTTCTATAGAAAAATTTTTGATACAAAAATTTTTTATGAAAAAGTTTTCTATAGAAAAATTTTTTATGAACAAATTTTCTACAGAAAAATTTTTGATGAAAAATTTTCTATAGAAACATTTTTGATGAAAAATGTTCAATAGAAAACTTTTTGATACAAAAATTTTCTATAGAAAAATGTTTGATTCAAAAATTTTCTATTGAAAAATGTTTGATTCCAAAATTTTGTATACAAAATTTTTTGTAAGAAAATTTTCTATAGAAAAATTTTTAATAAGAAGAATTTTCTTTAGAAAATTTTTTTATTGAAAAATTTTCTATAGAATATAAAAATTTTCTATAGAAAGATTGTTGATAAAAAATCTTTGATGCAAAAATTTGCTATAGAAAACTTTTTGATACAAAAATTTTTTATGAAAAAATTTTCTATAGAAAAATTTTTTATTAAAAAATTTTCTATAGAAAAATTTTTGATGAAAAATTTTCTATAGAAACATTTTTAATGAAAAATTTTCTATAGAAAGATTGTTGATAAAAAAATCTTTGATACAAAAATTTGCTATAGAAAACTTTTTGATACAAAAATTTTCTATAGAAAAATTTTTGATTCAAAAATTTTCTATAGAAAAATGTTTGATTCCAAAATTTTGTATACAAAAATTTTTGTAAGAAAATTTTCTATAGAAAAATTTTTAATAAAAAGCATTCTCTATAGAAAAATTTTTGATTGAAAAGTTTTCTATAGAAAAATTGTTGATAAAAAATCTTCTATAAAAAAATTTTTGTAAGAAAATTTTCTACATAAAAATTTTTGATAAAAAGATTTTTGTAAGAAAATTTTTTATATTTTTAATGAAAAAATTTTGTGAATTTTCTATAGAAAAATTTTTGACAAAAAATTTTCTATAGAAAAATTTTTGATAAATTTCTATATTTTTAATAAAAAAAATTTTTATGGAAAAATTTTTGATAGAAATTTTTGATAAAAAATTTTCTATAGAAAAAATTTTGATGAAAAAATTTTCTATAGAAAAATTTTTGTAAGAAAATTTTCTATAGAAAAATGTTTGATAAAAAATATAAAAAAACATGGAGTTGAAAACTTTTTCTTATTAATACGTTAGAACTACATATTGAAAAATCAAATACATATTTTAGATAAAAGTATAAAAAACGGCAACTCAGCCGACTATTTTTTTGTTCTGTTCTTTTGTCGTCGACCCGTGATTATAATCTATTTGTCAAACGTTCCTTGATAGTGAAAGAATTTCATTTAAATTAAATCTTTGACAAAAAAAAATAAACGGATATGTTTAGATATCAATATTTTATTAAAATTTTTGCAAAATAAATATTTTAAAAGTCCCCAAGGTATGTTGCAGAATATTTCCTTACGGGTTTGAGATTTCGATAGATTTAAAATTTATCATTTATATGAACTCCAAATAAACACCTTCGATAGCACGACTAGATACCCAGTTACCTATATTGTCTTTAACATCAAGTTTTTTGCAAAAACTTGGCACGGCTGAGTCTTTGTAAACATAAATGGTTCTTAAACTATTGAGTCATGAGAACTGCTGAGTCATCTTAAAACTGCTGAGTCATCCTAAAACAGCTGACTTGGACAAAAACTGCTGACACATACAAAAACAGCTGAGTCATCCTAAAATTGCAAAGTTATCTTAAAGCTATACAGTCATTACAAACTGCTGAGTCTTTTCGGATTGCTTACCCTTCATGTATCATATACCACTTTTAAATCTTACGTTTTCACCGAATACTATTATCAATTCGAAGAAAATAACTTGTTCTAAATAAACCTCTAGTTTCAGTAATTTACTTGTCAAAGTCAGTTTTAGCCTGATTTTATATGAAGATAATTATTGTATGTGTTAATTATTATATGTTCCCATTTATACTTAAATACAAATTTGAATTAAGTCTTGATTATAAGACGTCGCGTCGCGGCTCATATAAAGCAACTACTATTAATGTCTGCCTGCCTTTTAAATATGTGAAGTGTCAGTCATACACATTTTTTTTACACTAGACAACTTGACATGTTTTATAGTAGCATGTGGTTGGTAAAAGTTTTGCTACACTTAACGTCTGCTTGACTGTCTGCCAATGGTTTTTGGTATTAATTATTTAGCCATCCATAAGTTTGAAATAAATTTGGCTTTAAAAGGAAATTATTGATGGTTGTGATTAAAGTGTTTTATACCCTTCACCACCTTAGGTGCAAAGGGTATACTGGGTTTGTGCTGATGTTTGTAACGCATGGAAATATTGGTCTTTAATACAAAGATTGGCTCAAAATTACTCTCTGAGTCGATTTAACGATATTCTTACGGAAGAGCCGCTGGTTTTTTTGGTCCAAGAATAATCCCTACACTTTTGGACATAATCGGATTATATTTTTAGGTACCTCCCCTAGAGCTGTCATATCGAAAGTTTTTATCAAAAATTAATCTATATAACTTTTTCTTTTTATCAAAAAATGTTCTATAACAAATATTTTTATCAAAAATTCTTCTATTGAATTTTTTTTATCAAACATTTTCCTATTGAAATTTTTTTTATCAAAAATTTTTCTATTGAAAATGTTTTTCTCAAAAATTTTTCTATAGAAAATTTTTTTAACAAATATTTTCTAATAGACAATTTTTTATCAAAAATTTGTCTATATAAAATTGTTTTATCAAAAATTTTTCTATAGAAAATTTTTTTTATTAAAAATTTTTCTATAGAAAACTTTTTTTTATCAAAAATTTTTCTATTAAAATTTTTTTTTATCAAAAAACAGAATTTTTTTTTATCAAAAATTTTTCTATTGAATTTTTTTTTTATCAGAAATTTTTCTATAGAAAATGTTTTTCTCAAAATTTTTCTATAGAAAATTCTTTTATCAAAAATTTTTCTATTATAATTTTTTTTATTAAAAATTTTTTCTATAGAAAATATTTTTCTCAAAATTTTTCTATAGAAAATTTTTATAACAAATTTTTCTATTAAAATTTTTTTTATAAAAAAATAGAAAATTTTTTTATCAAAAATTTTTCTATTGAAATTTTTTTTTTCAGAAATTTTTCTATAGAAAATTTTTTTTCAAAAAGAAGTGTATTTGCATTTGATCCCAAATCTGTTACATTTATTTATTAATGTAACAGACCAATTTATTGATAAAAAGCCAAAAAATGTTTGCGGAGAAACCAAATTCCTCGACGCGTTTCGATGGTTGGTTAAGCCATCTCTTCAGGAGGATTATCCCCAATTTTGACAGATCGAAAACCTCGCATTATTACTAAATTTACAAACATAACTATTAAGAATTATATTCATAAACCAAAAGTAAAAGCGTAGATGAAAACTGAAAAATGTTTGATTTTGTTCAGTCGATAATCTACGCTTTTACTTTTGGTTTATGAACATAATTCTTAATAGTTATGTTTGTAAATTTAGTAATAATGCGAGGTTTTCGATCTGTCAAAAATAAGGATAATCCTCCTGAAGAGATGGCTTAACCAACCATCGAAACGCGTCTAGGAATTTGGTTTCTCCGCAAACATTTTTTGGCTTTTTATCAATAAATTGGTCTGTTACATTAATAAATAAATGTAACAGATTTGGGATCAAATGCAAATACACTTCTTTTTGAATAATATTTACATCCCGACTATTTTGTTATTTTTTGATAAAATTTTTTTATCAAAAATTTTTCTATAAAAAATTTTTTTATCAAAAATTTTTCTTAGAAAATTTTTTTATCAAAAATTTTTCTATAGAAAATTTTTTTTATCAAAAATTTTTCTATTGAAATTTTTTTTTTCAGAAATTTTTCTATAGAAAATTTTTTTATCAAAAATTTTTCCATAGAAAATTTTTTTATCAAAAATCTTTCGATAGAAAATTTTTTTATCAAAAATTTTTCTATAGAAAATTTTTTTTATCAAAAATTTTTCTATAGAAAATTTTTTTTTCAAAAATTTTTCTATAGAAAATTTTTTTATCAAAAATTTTTCTATAGAAAATTTTTTTATCAAAAATTTTTCTATAGAAAATTTTTTTACCAAAAATTTTTCAATAGAAAATTTTTTTACCACAAATTTTTCTATCGAAAATTTTATTATCAAAAATTTTTTTATCGAATATTTTTATTAAAAACTTTTCTATAGAAAAATTTTCTACAGAAAATTTTTCTATCAAACATTTTTCTATAGAAAATTTTTTTATCAGAAATTTTTCTATTAAAAATGTTGTTATCAAAAATTTTTCTATAGATATTTTTTTTATCAAAAATTTTTCTAAGAAAATTTTTTCATCAAAAATTTTTCTACAGAAAATTTTTTTTATCAAAAATTTTTCTATAGAAAATTTTTTTTTTTTACAGAAAATTTTTTTATCCGAAATTTTTCTATAGAGGGAAGTGAAGGAAAATGTTTGTGTTTTGTTCACTGGATAATTTGAGCTCTTACTTATGGTTAATGAACATAATTCGTAAAGATTTTGTGTGTAAAATAAGTCGTAATGCGAGGTCTTTGATCTGTCTAAAATTGGAGATACACCTGCTTTTTATACCCACCATCAAAAAGAATGGGGGGTATATTGAGATTGTCATTCCGTTTGTAATTTCCTTAATATTGGCCCAAAAATCAAAAACGATATATATTCTGAATCCTTATGAAATTCTAAGACGATTGAGCGATGTCCGTCTGTCTGTCCGTCTGTCTGTCCGTCTGTCTGTCTGTCTGTCTGTCTGTCTGTCTGTCTGTCTGTTGAAATCACGATAACGCCTAAACGAAAGGAGCTAGCTCAATGAAACTTAGTACAAACATTCTTCATCACTGAGAAAATTTTGGTATTGAAATTGGGCAAAATCGGTTAACATTTGACCATAGCTCCCGTATAACCTCGCCTATGCTAATCGCTTATTTGCTAATAAATGACAAACTATAATAGCTATGATGATAAAATTTGGTATATAGAAGTTTTGCATAAGCCCTAGGCATCGTGTAAAATTTCATCAAAATCGGTTGACATTTAGTCATAGCTCCCATACAAAAAACATACGGAAACAGCCAAAATTTCACCTAAAATACACTTAAATGCCAATAAATCTAAAACTATAACAGATATAACCACTAAATTTAGCACGAGGAAGTCTTATGTCAATTCCAACCAGTGTGCAAAATTTTGTCACAATCGGTCACCATTTGACCATAGCTCCCATATAAAAAACTTACGGAAACACAAAAATACAAAAAGAAAAGGGGGTTTATGTCCGTCTGTCCGTCAGATAAAAGCTCGATAGCGCCTTAACGAAAAGGGCTACAGTAACAAAATTTTACAAAAGGAAGTCTTATATGAATGCCAGCCAGTGTGCAAAATTTTGTTACAATCGGCTACTATTTGACCATAGCTCCCATGTAAAAAACTTACAGAAACGCAAAAATACAATAAGAAAACACGGTCTGTGTCCGTCTTTCCGTCAGAGAAAAGCGCGATAGCTCCTTAAATACAAAAGCTAGAGAGAAAAAATTTAACAATAATATTTTCGATATATTATAGAATCTGTGTGCTAAAAATGGGTAAAATCGGTTCAAATTTAGTTAGAGCTCCCATATAACCCCGCCGCGGAAAACACATTAATGCTGATAAATTGAATACAATTGTAATAGCTATGACGACTAAATTTAGAATAGGGAAGTTTTATACAATTATTGGTCAGTATATCAAATTTTAAAGGAACCGGTCCATATTTGACTATAGCTTTCATATAAAAAACACTCCCGGAAACCAAAAAATATGTAGCAAAGGCCAGTTAAAAGCTATAAAATTAGAAACTGTGACAGCTATTGCCACTAAATTTTGCAAAAATAATCTTTATATAAATACCAGCCAGTGCGTGAAATTTAGTTACAATCGGTCAACATTTGGCTATAATTCTTATATATGTATTACATCCCCTTTTTTATATCTACAATCAAAAAGTTTCGGAGGTAGAAGCAGCATATTAAGATTATGTATATGGTAGATGCATTAGGAACTCCTAACAAAATATATGGACCTGTCGTATTACTATCAACTTCTTTATCCTTACTTAATATTAAGCTAAACTAAAAGTATTTAACAATTTATTAATGTAAAAACATACCCGGTTACGATAACGATTTACGATAACCACTTACACACTTTTGAATGTTGAACTATAAAGCTACTGCAAGCGAAGTTATTCCAAATATTTTACCAACAATACCAACTAGCGCAACAACTTTTTTCCAATTTGGTCCACGTTTTGAATTTGCTGCACCCTCTTAGATATATGAGATATGTTTCTAAATTTAACACAACTTGATGGTGGGTATATAAGATTCGGCACAGCCGAATATAACACTCTTACTTGTTAACAATAAATTTGTCTGTTACATTAATAAATAAATGTATTAGATTTGGGATCAGATGCGAAGACTCTTTCTTTTTTGGAAAATTTTCTTCTCAAAAATTTTTCTAATAAAATTTTTTTTTATAAAAAATTTTTTATAGAAAATTTTTTATCAAATATTTTTCTATAGAAAATTTTTTTTTTCCAAAAATTTTTCTATAGAAATTTTTTTTCCAAAAATTTTGCTATAGAAAATTTTTCTATACAAAATTTTTTGATCAAAAATTTTTTAATAGAAATTTTTTTATCAAATATTTTTCTATAGAAATTTTTTTTTTTAAATCTTTCAATAGAAAATTGTTTTCCAAAAATTTTTCTATAGAAATTTTCTTTTCCAAAAATTTTGCTATAGAAAATTTTTTTATCAAAAATTTTTCTAAAGAAAATTTTTTTTATCAAACATTTTTCTATAGAAAATTTTTTACCAAATATTTTTCTATAGAAATTTTTTTTCCAAAAATTTTTCTATAGAAAATTTTTTTCCCAAAATTTTTCTATAGAAATTTTTTTTTCCAAAAATTTTTCTGTAGAAAATTTTTTTATCAAAAATTTTAATATAAAATTTTTTTATCAAAATTTTTCGATAGAAATTTTTTTTCCAAAAATTTTTCTGTAGAAAATTTTTTTATCAAAAATTTTGATATAAAATTTTTTTATCAAAAATTTTTCGATAGAAATTTTTTTTCTAAATTTTTCTATAAAAGAATTTTCTATAGAAAAATTTTGAATAAAAAAATGTTCTATAGAAAAATTGTTAAAAAAATATTTTCTATATCAAAAATTTTTCTGTAGAAAAATTTTTATTACAAATTCTAACTATATAATGATGGTGATATTAACGAAAATTAGAAAAGGTCTTCGGCATCTGGTGGTCCTTTAACAGGGACCGTGATTGTTTTTACTTTTATCGTAAAAGTCAGAAAATAAGAATTATGTCTTGACCTTTATTTTTTCAAACAAAAATAAAAGTTATTTTTTTACTTTTATTTTTCTAGACGAAACAAGAATAATTTTTGACTTTTATTTTGTCTAGCAAAAATAATAGTTATTTTTGACCTTTATTTGTACGTGTAGAAATAAAAGTTTATTTTTTAATTTTTTTTTCGGTTGGAAATAATAGTTACTTTTAAGTTTTATTTTTTTTCGGGCAAAAAAAAGCTGTTTTTTGAATTTGATTTTTTCGAGCAAATATAACAGTTATTTTTGACTTTTATTTTTTCGGGTGGAAGTAACATTAATTTTTGACTTTTATTTTTTCGAGCAGAAATAAAAGTTATTTTCGTTTTAGTTCGTAAAGATTTTTTTAACAAAAGTTATGAACTCATCATGAATTATAACAAAAATAACTTTGATGGACGATGCTATGGTAATTATTAACATCAAAAAAAACTTAAAATTACAGAAATCGATATTGTCGTTACCTGAATCAGTAAATATAGAGTTAAGTAAATAATGACTTTTTTATATCATTATTATAAAGGGCTACCTATTTCGTGGTTTCAAAAGTATAGGACTGGAATTCGACATCTGTCAAACTAAGTTGTTAAACCAATTTTTTTCTTTTCAGTTAAAAGTCTGACATTATCAAAAAGAGATCGCTTAAGTATCATACAAGGCATAAAAAATATTAAAACATAATACAAAAATGTCAGCCACATATCGTGCTTTAAGAGGAGATTATGGTTTAAATAATCGTCCAACTACGCCAGCCATTGGCCAAATTGTGAAGAAATTTAAAGAGAATAGAGCAGATAGAAATATTGTAAGACCTGCGCATAATCGTTTCGCTCGTTCCGCTGAAAATATCGCTGCTGTAAGTGAAAGTGTTGCCAAAGACCCGAATGTGCCGATTCCTCGCCGTTCTCAGGAATGGTCATATGATAACCGACTTTTTTTTTGTCTGCTATTAAAGAATGCGACTTGTAGAATATGTGGTTTCAACAAGACAGTGCCACATGCAATACAACTCGAACGAATATGGCTTTATTGCAAGAGATATTTCCTGGCCAGTTGATATCGTGGCGATATCAACTGGCCACCAAGATCATGCGATTTGACACCATCAGACTTTTTCTTGTAGGGCTACACGACAGACCGTGTTTATGCAGATAAACCTTTAACTCTTGAGCACTTAAAAACCAACATTTGTCAAGAAATGACTGAAATACCGCCCAATATGTATCAACAAGACGTCGAACACTACCTCAAAAGAATCAATTGTTGCAACATTTCGCGATGTAGTGTTTCACACATAATGTCAACGTTCAAGCTTTAAAATAAAAAATAAATATCATGAAAAAAAAAATTTTATTTATGTTCACTTTTGAAACCGCATAACGGATAACCCGTTATTGGACAAAAACTCGACTAGCTTTTGCACTTTGGAGTTTTTAGAAAAATTTTGTATTTACAATTTTTAAAGGAAACAGTGTATTTTCCTTAATTAATTGTTATAAGCTTATGTTATAAGCTTATGTTATAAGCTTTTATTCAAAAAAATATAAAAACCTAAAATAATGGGAAATTAGCTAAAACTCCACTCAATGGGAGTGTAAACTATCATATTTAAACATGTTTATTTTCAACCCCAAAAGCCTTAAGGTTTTGCTATAAATTCAGCTTAAAAATTTATGTTTGAATATTTCTATTCATTTATTAATGTCTATCCTTTAAGAACTTACTATAATATTTAGTTTAAAAATTCTTTTTAAACGTTTAACAGCAAAATAATACTTTCCCCCTTTTTTAAGGGAGTTTGGCACATTTTTTAAAGATAAAAATCTTTAGCCTTAAGAAAAATTATAAGATACTTTTTTTTTTGTTACTGTTAGCTTTCTTGATTCTACATCCTTGTTTTTTTAGTTTTTATTTTAAATTATAAAATTTTACATATGCACTTATGCAATGAAGGATGGACCCAGTAGTTCTGGCTGGCCGCTTTAAAAATAATTTCATGAAAAGATAATTTGATGAAATTTGGCACAGGCTCATATTTTGGTTCAAGGACGATCTCTATTCTTTTTGGGCGAAATCGAATAACTATTTCGAGTACCTCCCATAGGGATGCCTTCCCGGAATAGAGTTTTTGGTCCTTTGCAGCCACATTTTTAATTGTATTTTAATAATATTCAGAACAGATATTGCTTATCATAACCTTAATTAGTGTTCCTAATTTTGTAGAAATCGGGCCATATTTGACCTTAGCTCCCATACAAGACACATTCTCAAAAAACATTTATATACACATAAAAGCATAAAAAAGTTAATAACTCTGAAAATAAATGCATTTGGTTACTTTAACTTTGCACAGATAAATATTTTATAAATATGAAACAATTACAAAATTTGGCAACAATCGATCCACAATTGAACCTAGCTCCCATATCAGGCCCTTAGCCGAAAATGATATAAATCTCGAAATTTTGAAAAAATAGCACATAGTGTATGTATGTCTTTAAGACTTAAGGAAAACTTTTTTAATTGTCAATATATGACCTTAGTAGTGAAGGGTCTGATATAGTCGGGCTTGACCGGCTATAGCTTTTCTTACTTGTTTTCTTAAAGTTAGTAGATATCTATTTTTTTTAGACAGACAAGATTAGGCTCGCAGCAGAAGTCAAAAGTGAAATTAAAGTGGATACAAAACAATGAAAAACATATAAACGCACAAACAAACATCTCATAAGCACGCGTGTGCGCCTTAGCTTTC
Source organism: Stomorhina lunata (assembly GCA_933228675.1). Taxonomy (NCBI): domain Eukaryota; kingdom Metazoa; phylum Arthropoda; class Insecta; order Diptera; family Rhiniidae; genus Stomorhina; species Stomorhina lunata. Next base: position 25,267,503 of record OW121744.1, read on the forward strand.
TCTCATTGAATAATCGTCTCCATTAGATATTTTCGGATGAGAGTATAACCTGTATGCTCTCTTTTTATGGGACTTTTCAAAACGACTATTCAGCAAATCAATGTATAAGAGTGCAACATCTTTATATTATAGAGTCTTTGCTAGAAATAATTTATTGTCCCTTCCAATGACAAGAACCCTTTGATATGGTACTGCTGGGTTTATATGTATATAAACCTAAAAGTAAACGTGCCACAAAAAGTAACAAGTATGCCTAAGAGTGTATGAAAGGGATTTTACAATTTTTACATTTTTTACATACAGACATATCCCAGTAATAAAAGGAGCTGGGATATGTAAACCACCCATTTTGAAGAGGTATGTTGATAACTAAAGTAGGAAATTAGCACTTTCCCATTTGCATAAAACTTTGTAAGAAATTAACATAAAGAGCAATTAATATTTTTGAAAGTTTGAATATAAGAAATATTTTTTCTAGAAGCTCGAAGAATTGATAAATGGGTTCTAAAATTAAACATTTTATGGAATTTTTTGCTAAATACCAAACTTCACAATGCACTTGTTTTCAACAAATTTCACTTAAATTTTTTTTATCAAAAATTTTTCTATAGAAAACTTTTTTATCAAAAATTTTTCTATAGAAAACTTTTTTATCAAAAATTTTTCTATAGAAAACTTTTTTATCAAAAATTTTTCTATAGAAAACTTTTTTATCAAAACTTTTTCTATAGAAAACTTTTTTATCAAAAATTTTTCTATAGAAAACTTTTTTTATCAAAAATTTTTCTATAGAAAACTTTTTATCAACAATTTTTCTATAGAAAACTTTTTTATCAAAAATTTTTCTATAGAAAACTTTTTTATCAAAAATTTTTCTATAGAAAAATTTTTAAACAAAAATTTTTCTATACAAAACTTTTTTATCAAAAATATTTCTATAGAAAACTTTTTTATCAAAACTTTTTCTATAGAAAACTTTTTTATCAAAAATTTTTCTATAGAAAACTTTTTTATCAAAAATTTTTCTATAGAAAACTTTTTTATCAAAAATTTTTCTATAGAAAACTTTTTATCAAAAATTTTTCTATAGAAAACTTTTTTATCAAAAATTTTTCTATAGAAAACATTTTTATCAAAAATTTTTCTATAGAAAAATTTTTTGTCAAAAATTTTTCTATAGAAAACTTTTTTGTCAAAAATTTTTCTATAGAAAACTTTTTTATCAAAAATTTTTCTATAGAAAACTTTTTTGCAAAAATAATAAAATATTTTTGCGAAAAAGGAAATAGGTCGAGGAAAAAGAAAAATATATAAAACTTTTTTTCAAAAATTTTTCTATAGAAAACATTTTTAGCAAAAATTTTTCTATAGAAAACTCTTTTATCAAAAAATTTTCTTTAGAAAACTTTTTTTTCAAAACTTTTCTATAAAAAACTTTTTTATCGAAAATTTTTCCATAGAAAATTTTTTGTCAAAAATTTTTCTTTAGAAAAATTTTATCAAAAATTTTTCTTTAGAAAAATTTTATCAAAAATTTTTCTTTAGAAAAATTTTATCAAAAATTTTTCTATAAAAAACTTTTGATAAAAAATTTTTCTTTAGAAAACTTTTTTATCAAAACTTTTTAATAGAATAATTTTTGATAAAAAAATATTCTATTGAAAACTTTTTCATAAAAATATTTCTATAGAAAACTTTTTTTATCAAAAATTTTTCTATTGAAAATTTTTTTATCAAAAATTTTTGTATAGAAAATTTTTTACCAAATATTTTTCTATAGAAAATTTTTTTATCAAAAATTTTTCTATGGAAAATTTTTTATCAAAAACTTTTCTATAGAAAATTTTTTTAACAAAAATTTTTTTATCAAAAATTTTTTTGACAAAAATTTTTTTATCAAAAATTTTTCTATAGAAAACTTTTTTATCAAAAATTTTTTATAGAAAATTTTTTTATCCAAAATTTTTCTATAGAAAACTTTTTTATCAAAACTTTTCTATAAAAAACTTTTTTATCTAAAATTTTTTGTCAAAAATTTTTCTTTAGAAAAATTTTATCAGAAATTTTTCTATAAATAACTTTTTATCAAAAATTTTTCTTTAGAAAACCCTTTTATCAAAACTTTTCTATAGAATAATTTTTGTTAAAAAATTTTTCTATTGAAAACTTTTTCACAAAAATATTTCTATAGAAAACTTTTTTTATCAAAAATTTTTCTATAGAAAACTTTTTTATCAAAAATTTTTTATAGAAAATTTTTTTATCCAAAATTTTTCTATAGAAAATTTTTTTATCAAAAACTTTTTCTATGGAAAGCTTTTTATCAAAAATTTTTCAATAAAAAATTTTTTATCAAAAATTTTTCTAAAAAACTGTACGAGGTACTTAAATAATAATGCAGTTATAAAGTCAATTTTTATTGTTTATGTAAAACAATTTCAAAAATTTCAAAAAACGAAACCCAATTGACTTTTTTTTGCAATTAAAATTTTGTTATATAGAAATTTGTCATTTTTTATAAAATTCAATTTTTATCAAAAATTTTTCTATAGAAAACTTTTTTATCAAAAATTTTTCTATAGAAAACTTTTTTATCAAAAATTTTTCGATAGAAAACTTTTTTATCAAAAATTTTTCTATAGAAAACTTTTTTATCAAAAATTTTTCTATAGAAAACTTTTTTGCAAAAATCTTTTTTTATTTTTGCGAAAAAGGAAAAAGGTCGAGGAAAAAGAAAAATATATAAAACTTTTTTTTCAAAAATTTTTCTATAGAAAACTTTTTTATCAAAAATTTTTCTATAGAAAACTTTTTTATCAAAAATTTTTCTTTTGAAAACTTTTTTATCAAAACTTTTCTATAAGAGAAATCTAGCCCTTACGGAGCCCCAAATATCGATGTATAAAGTGTTATGATCGGACTAAAGATGGCGACACAGTTAAAAGGGCGGTATTTGTAGGCGTGGTAAAAAAATAAAAAAAAATTTTTTCGAATTATTTTTACAATACCTTTAATCCTAGGGGGTGACTGACTCATCTTTTTTTTTTCGAACCACTCTAGTGTACATAAACGAAATGTTGTAATGACTTGAATTTTATTTTAAAATCATCTTAGAATCACATTCTCTATGAATACATATTAAAACATTAACTTTTGATTAACAACTTCTTCGTAAATGAAAAACAATTGATACCACCATTTGAGAAAAAAAAATGCACTTTTTCGATCAGCGAAAAATATTTGACTTTGGACATTTCTCAACATTAAACGCTTCAAGATATTTAAAAGCGGGTTTCTTTATTTTGTTGCCTGAGCTGTTGGCTGTATGCACAATTTTATATCGATTGCACAATGGGTCAAAAACTAAAAAAAGTCGAAGAGAAAAATGATGTTTCTTATTTTTGAAATGAAATAACTTAAAACCCATAATAGTAATTATTGTAAGGTAAGCATGTTTTTTCTTTGTTTCCTTAAGTTCATTCCAAAATGTAAAAAATCAACCATATTGGACAATAATTGAAAGACATACACGGTCCGAAAGCTTTTTTACTTTTGAGGTAGTCTAATTTGACGCCCAATGATTAACCCTGTATAAATACAGGGTAACCATAAATCCAAAATTTAAGAAGCTTGGGTTCTCCTTAGCAATTCTCTCATATATACTAATGCAATCAGACATATAGTTTAGAAGATACGTATTTATTATCACTTTTTTTTTGGTTTCAAGCCACTGTACGTTGAGAAAAAGGGCTAAGTCTATTAAGGCTAACGTTAGATATATACTTCTTGGTTTATACATTGAATTTTAACCTAACGATCCTCACAATCTAAATTTAGTATTAAACATAATTCTTTTACAATTTTATATTCAATTGTAACCCATGATAACTAAAATTTATCTACTGGGTTGCCTCTACGTATGTTTGTTCATAAAAAAAGATTTTAACTTTTAAACAAAATATGCAAGTATGTTGCAGTTAATGCCAGTCTAAGAACACATGCATTCGTAATTGCACTTACGCTTTTAACATACAATATTGCCATGACTACACAGACCATTAAATCCTTTTGTAACCTATTTTTGTGTATTTTTTAGTTTATGCAAAAAAAATCCTTTTAAAATAAAAAGAAAGCTTTGAAAAATTTTATATGTGTGTTAGTTCTCATTTTCTCATGTTGTTTTGTTTTTCAGCGAACAAAAAAAGGAAAAGAAGCCTAAAGAAACGTTTACTAGGTCTTTAGGTCATATTTATATTTCTTTGGAAGAAGGAAAATAAATTTAACTTAAAATGAGAGATACGTGTTGCTTGTGAGAAGGGGAACAACGATTTTAAAATAAAAGATTTAGTCTACAGATCAAAGGATTATAACAAAACGTCGATTTTGTAAAGAAACTATAACTAATAATTCAACATCATTGCGGTCAAATGTGACCGATTGTTAATAAATTTAAAAGTTGATTTAATGTTTAGAAAAAAAAACTTTCGTAATCTTATAACAAGTAAGAAAAGCTATAGTCGGTCAAGCCCGACTATACTATACCCTTCACTGCTAAGGTCAAATATGGACCAACAATTTAACAAGTTTTTCTTATATCTTAGAGACATACATACATATACTACGTGTTATTTCTTCAAAATTTCGAGATTTATGTCATTTCCGGCTGAGGCTTATATGGGAGCTAGGGTCAATTGTGGACCGATTGTTACCAAATTTTGGTTATTGGTTTACTTATACAAAATTTTTATTTGCGCAAACGTTTAGTAGTCATATACATTTATCTTTAGAGTTATAGACGTTTTTGTGCTTTTATGTGTACATAAACGTCTTTTGAGAATGTATCTTGTATGGGAGGTATGATCAAATATGGGCCGATTCCTACAAAATTAGGTACACTGATTAAGGCAATCTTAAGCAATATTTGTGCCGAACATTATCAAAATACAAGTAAATTTGTAGCTGTAAAGGTTCATAAACTCTATTCCGGGAAGGCATTCCTATGAGAGGTACCCGAAATAGTAATCTGATTTCGAACAAAAAGTATAGGAATCGTCCTTGGACAAAATATATTAAATTTTTCTATATACAATTTGTGATGTAAAATTTTTCTATAGAAAATTTGAGATGTAAAACTTTTCTGATGTAAATTTGAGATGTAAAATTTTTCTATAGTAAATTTTTTGTAAAAAAAAGTTATCTTCATCAAATTATCTTTTAAGTTACGACCTGTAGAATGATAACAAGCTTATATGGATAACCGGCCAGCCAGCCGGACGGATATCGTTAAAACAACTCAGAAAGTGATTCTAAGTCGATTGGTATACTAAAAGGTGGGTCTCTGACCAATATTTCTATGCGTTACAAACATCTGCACATACCCAATATACCCTTTCCACCTATGGTGGTAAAGGGTATAAATATACTGGTCTTGGTGGGATACGAACCTGGACATATTTCTTAAAAATACTTGCCAAACATCATATAAATTTTAAAAAACATATTTATTGCTAAAAGTAGAAATGGTACATCTATGTTATAGTCAATGCTATAGTCAATATCTTAGTCTATGTCTTAGTCTATGTCTTAGTCTATGTCTTAGTCTATGTCTTAGTCTATGTCTTAGTCTATGTCTTAGTCTATGTCTTAGTCTATGTCTTAGTCTATGTCTTAGTCTATGTCTTAGTCTATGTCTTAGTCTATGTCTTAGTCTATGTCTTAGTCTATGTCTTAGTCTGTCTTAGTCTATGTCTTAGTCTATGTCTTAGTCTATGTCTTAGTCTATGTCTTAGTCTATGTCTTAGTCTATGTCTTAGTCTATGTCTTAGTCTATGTCTTAGTCTATGTCTTAGTCTATGTCTTAGTCTATGTCTTAGTCTATGTCTTAGTCTATGTCTTAGTCTATGTCTTAGTCTATGTCTTAGTCTATGTCTTAGTCTATGTCTTAGTCTATGTCTTAGTCTATGTCTTAGTCTATGTCTAAGTCTATGTCTTAGTCTATGTCTTAGTCTATGTCTTAGTCTATGTCTTAGTCTATGTCTTAGTCTATGTCTAAGTCTATATCTTAGTCTATGTCTTAGTCTATGTCTTAGTCTATGTCTTAGTCTATGTCTTAGTCTATGTCTTAGTCTATGTCTTAGTCTATGTCTTACTCTATGTCTTAGTCTATGTCTTAGTCTATGTCTTAGTCTATGTCTTAGTCTATGTCTTAGTCTATGTCTTAGTCTATGTCTTAGTCTATGTCTTAGTCTATGTCTTAGTCTATGTCTTAGTCTACGTCTTAGTCTATGTCTTAGTCTATGTCTTAGTCTATGTCTTAGTCTATGTCTTAGTCTATGTCTTAGTCTATGTCTTAGTCTATGTCTTAGTCTATGTCTTAGTCTACGTCTTAGTCTACGTCTTAGTCTATGTCTTAGTCTATGTCTTAGTCTATGTCTTAGTCTATGTCTTAGTCTATGTCTTAGTCTATGTCTTAGTCTATGTCTTAGTCTATGTCTTAGTCTATGTCTTAGTCTACGTCTTAGTCTATGTCTTAGTCTACGTCTTAGTCTACGTCTTAGTCTATGTCTTAGTCTACGTCTTAGTCTATGTCTTAGTCTATGTCTTAGTCTACGTCTTAGTCTATGTCTTAGTCTACGTCTTAGTCTACGTCTTAGTCTATGTCTTAGTCTACGTCTTAGTCTATGTCTTAGTCTATGTCTTAGTCTATGTCTTAGTCTATGTCTTAGTCTACGTCTTAGTCTATGTCTTAGTCTATGTCTAAGTCTATGTCTTAGTCTATGTCTTAGTCTATGTCTTAGTCTATGTCTTAGTCTATGTCTTAGCCTATGTCTTAGTCTATGTCTTAGTCTATGTCTTAGTCTATGTCTTAGTCTATGTCTTAGTCTATGTCTTAGTCTATGTCTTAGTCTATGTCTTAGTCTATGTCTTAGTCTATGTCTTAGTCTATGTCTTAGTCTATGTCTTAGTCTACGTCTTAGTCTATGTCTTAGTCTATGTCTTAGTCTATGTCTTAGTCTATGTCTTAGTCTATGTCTTAGTCTATGTCTTAGTCTACGTCTTAGTCTATGTCTTAGTCTATGTCTATGTCTAAGTCTATGTCTTAGTCTATCTCTTAGTCTATGTCTTAGTCTATGTCTTAGCCTATGTCTTAGTCTATGTCTTAGTCTATGTCTTAGTCTATGTCTTAGTCTATGTCTTAGTCTATGTCTTAGTCTATGTCTTAGTCTATGTCTTAGTCTATGTCTTAGTCTATGTCTTAGTCTATGTCTTAGTCTATGTCTTAGTCTATGTCTTAGTCTATGTCTTAGTCTATGTCTTAGTCTATGTCTTAGTCTATGTCTTAGTCTATGTCTTAGTCTATGTCTTAGTCTATGTCTTAGTCTATGTCTTAGTCTATGTCTTAGTCTATGTCTTAGTCTATGTCTTAGTCTATGTCTTAGTCTATGTCTTAGTCTATGTCTTAGTCTATGTCTTAGTCTATGTCTTAGTCTATGTCTTAGTCTATGTCTTAGTCTATGTCTTAGTCTATGTCTTAGTCTATGTCTTAGTCTATGTCTTAGTCTATGTCTTAGTCTATGTCTAAGTCTATGTCTTAGTCTATGTCTTAGTCTATGTCTTAGTCTATGTCTTAGTCTATGTCTTAGTCTATGTCTAAGTCTATATCTTAGTCTATGTCTTAGTCTATGTCTTAGTCTATGTCTTAGTCTATGTCTTAGTCTATGTCTTAGTCTATGTCTTAGTCTATGTCTTACTCTATGTCTTAGTCTATGTCTTAGTCTATGTCTTAGTCTATGTCTTAGTCTATGTCTTAGTCTATGTCTTAGTCTATGTCTTAGTCTACGTCTTAGTCTATGTCTTAGTCTATGTCTTAGTCTATGTCTTAGTCTATGTCTTAGTCTATGTCTTAGTCTATGTCTTAGTCTATGTCTTAGTCTATGTCTTAGTCTATGTCTTAGTCTATGTCTTAGTCTACGTCTTAGTCTACGTCTTAGTCTATGTCTTAGTCTATGTCTTAGTCTATGTCTTAGTCTATGTCTTAGTCTATGTCTTAGTCTATGTCTTAGTCTATGTCTTATTCTATGTCTTAGTCTATGTCTTAGTCTACGTCTTAGTCTATGTCTTAGTCTACGTCTTAGTCTACGTCTTAGTCTATGTCTTAGTCTACGTCTTAGTCTATGTCTTAGTCTATGTCTTAGTCTACGTCTTAGTCTATGTCTTAGTCTACGTCTTAGTCTACGTCTTAGTCTATGTCTTAGTCTACGTCTTAGTCTATGTCTTAGTCTATGTCTTAGTCTATGTCTTAGTCTATGTCTTAGTCTATGTCTTAGTCTACGTCTTAGTCTATGTCTTAGTCTATGTCTAAGTCTATGTCTTAGTCTATGTCTTAGTCTATGTCTTAGTCTATGTCTTAGTCTACGTCTTAGTCTATGTCTTAGTCTATGTCTTAGTCTATGTCTTAGTCTATGTCTTAGTCTATGTCTTAGTCTACGTCTTAGTCTATGTCTAAGTCTATGTCTAAGTCTATGTCTTAGTCTATGTCTTAGTCTATGTCTTAGTCTATGTCTTAGCCTATGTCTTAGTCTATGTCTTAGTCTATGTCTTAGTCTATGTCTTAGTCTATGTCTTAGTCTATGTCTTAGTCTATGTCTTAGTCTATGTCTTAGTCTATGTCTTAGTCTATGTCTTAGTCTATGTCTTAGTCTATGTCTTAGTCTATGTCTTAGTCTATGTCTTAGTCTATGTCTTAGTCTATGTCTTAGTCTATGTCTTAGTCTATGTCTTAGTCTATGTCTTAGTCTATGTCTTAGTCTATGTCTTAGTCTATGTCTTAGTCTATGTCTTAGTCTATGTCTTAGTCTATGTCTTAGTCTATGTCTTAGTCTATGTCTTAGTCTATGTCTTAGTCTATGTCTTAGTCTATGTCTTAGTCTATGTCTTAGTCTATGTCTTAGTCTATGTCTTAGTCTATGTCTTAGTCTATGTCTTAGTCTATGTCTTAGTCTATGTCTTAGTCTATGTCTAAGTCTATGTCTTAGTCTATGTCTTAGTCTATGTCTTAGTCTATGTCTTAGTCTATGTCTTAGTCTATGTCTAAGTCTATATCTTAGTCTATGTCTTAGTCTATGTCTTAGTCTATGTCTTAGTCTATGTCTTAGTCTATGTCTTAGTCTATGTCTTAGTCTATGTCTTACTCTATGTCTTAGTCTATGTCTTAGTCTATGTCTTAGTCTATGTCTTAGTCTATGTCTTAGTCTATGTCTTAGTCTATGTCTTAGTCTATGTCTTAGTCTATGTCTTAGTCTACGTCTTAGTCTATGTCTTAGTCTATGTCTTAGTCTATGTCTTAGTCTATGTCTTAGTCTATGTCTTAGTCTATGTCTTAGTCTATGTCTTAGTCTATGTCTTAGTCTACGTCTTAGTCTACGTCTTAGTCTATGTCTTAGTCTATGTCTTAGTCTATGTCTTAGTCTATGTCTTAGTCTATGTCTTAGTCTATGTCTTAGTCTATGTCTTAGTCTATGTCTTAGTCTATGTCTTAGTCTACGTCTTAGTCTATGTCTTAGTCTACGTCTTAGTCTACGTCTTAGTCTATGTCTTAGTCTACGTCTTAGTCTATGTCTTAGTCTATGTCTTAGTCTACGTCTTAGTCTATGTCTTAGTCTACGTCTTAGTCTACGTCTTAGTCTATGTCTTAGTCTACGTCTTAGTCTATGTCTTAGTCTATGTCTTAGTCTATGTCTTAGTCTATGTCTTAGTCTATGTCTTAGTCTACGTCTTAGTCTATGTCTTAGTCTATGTCTAAGTCTATGTCTTAGTCTATGTCTTAGTCTATGTCTTAGTCTATGTCTTAGCCTATGTCTTAGTCTATGTCTTAGTCTATGTCTTAGTCTATGTCTTAGTCTATGTCTTAGTCTATGTCTTAGTCTATGTCTTAGTCTATGTCTTAGTCTATGTCTTAGTCTATGTCTTAGTCTATGTCTTAGTCTATATCTTAGTCTATGTCTTAGTCTATGTCTTAGTCTATGTCTTAGTCTATGTCTTAGTCTATGTCTTAGTCTATGTCTTAGTCTATGTCTTAGTCTATGTCTTAGTCTATGTCTTAGTCTATGTCTTAGTCTATGTCTTAGTCTATGTCTTAGTCTATGTCTTAGTCTATGTCTTAGTCTATGTCTTAGTCTATGTCTTAGTCTATGTCTTAGTCTATGTCTTAGTCTATGTCTTAGTCTATGTCTTAGTCTATGTCTTAGTCTATGTCTTAGTCTATGTCTTAGTCTATGTCTTAGTCTATGTCTTAGTCTATGTCTTAGTCTATGTCTTAGTCTATGTCTTAGTCTATGTCTTAGTCTATGTCTTAGTCTATGTCTTAGTCTATGTCTTAGTCTATGTCTTAGTCTATGTCTTAGTCTATGTCTTAGTCTATGTCTTAGTCTATGTCTTAGTCTATGTCTTAGTCTATGTCTTAGTCTATGTCTTAGTCTATGTCTTAGTCTATGTCTTAGTCTATGTCTTAGTCTATGTCTTAGTCTATGTCTTAGTCTATGTCTTAGTCTATGTCTTAGTCTATGTCTTAGTCTATGTCTTAGTCTATGTCTTAGTCTATGTCTTAGTCTATGTCTTAGTCTATGTCTTAGTCTATGTCTTAGTCTATGTCTTAGTCTATGTCTTAGTCTATGTCTTAGTCTATGTCTTAGTCTATGTCTTAGTCTATGTCTTAGTCTATGTCTTAGTCTATGTCTTAGTCTATGTCTTAGTCTATGTCTTAGTCTATGTCTTAGTCTCTTAGTCTATGTCTTAGTCATGTCTTAGTCTATGTCTTAGTCTATGTCTTAGTCTATGTCTTAGTCTATGTCTTAGTCTATGTCTTAGTCTATGTCTTAGTCTATGTCTTAGTCTATGTCTTAGTCCTATGTCTTAGTCTATGTCTTAGTCTATGTCTTAGTCTATGTCTTAGTCTATGTCTTAGTCTATGTCTTAGTCTATGTCTTAGTCTATGTCTTAGTCTATGTCTTAGTCTATGTCTTAGTCTATGTCTTAGTCTATGTCTTAGTCTATGTCTTAGTCTATGTCTTAGTCTATGTCTTAGTCTATGTCTTAGTCTATGTCTTAGTCTATGTCTTAGTCTATGTCTTAGTCTATGTCTTAGTCTATGTCTTAGTCTATGTCTTAGTCTATGTCTTAGTCTATGTCTTAGTCTATGTCTTAGTCTATGTCTTAGTCTATGTCTTAGTCTATGTCTTAGTCTATGTCTTAGTCTATGTCTTAGTCTATGTCTTAGTCTATGTCTTAGTCTATGTCTTAGTCTATGTCTTAGTCTATGTCTTAGTCTATGTCTTAGTCTATGTCTTAGTCTATGTCTTAGTCTATGTCTTAGTCTATGTCTTAGTCTATGTCTTAGTCTATGTCTTAGTCTATGTCTTAGTCTATGTCTTAGTCTATGTCTTAGTCTATGTCTTAGTCTATGTCTTAGTCTATGTCTTAGTCTATGTCTTAGTCTATGTCTTAGTCTATGTCTTAGTCTATGTCTTAGTCTATGTCTTAGTCTATGTCTTAGTCTATGTCTTAGTCTATGTCTTAGTCTATGTCTTAGTCTATGTCTTAGTCTATGTCTTAGTCTATGTCTTAGTCTATGTCTTAGTCTATGTCTTAGTCTATGTCTTAGTCTATGTCTTAGTCTATGTCTTAGTCTATGTCTTAGTCTATGTCTTAGTCTATGTCTTAGTCTATGTCTTAGTCTATGTCTTAGTCTATGTCTTAGTCTATGTCTTAGTCTATGTCTTAGTCTATGTCTTAGTCTATGTCTTAGTCTATGTCTTAGTCTATGTCTTAGTCTATGTCTTAGTCTATGTCTTAGTCTATGTCTTAGTCTATGTCTTAGTCTATGTCTTAGTCTATGTCTTAGTCTATGTCTTAGTCTATGTCTTAGTCTATGTCTTAGTCTATGTCTTAGTCTATGTCTTAGTCTATGTCTTAGTCTATGTCTTAGTCTATGTCTTAGTCTATGTCTTAGTCTATGTCTTAGTCTATGTCTTAGTCTATGTCTTAGTCTATGTCTTAGTCTATGTCTTAGTCTATGTCTTAGTCTATGTCTTAGTCTATGTCTTAGTCTATGTCTTAGTCTATGTCTTAGTCTATGTCTTAGTCTATGTCTTAGTCTATGTCTTAGTCTATGTCTTAGTCTATGTCTTAGTCTATGTCTTAGTCTATGTCTTAGTCTATGTCTTAGTCTATGTCTTAGTCTATGTCTTAGTCTATGTCTTAGTCTATGTCTTAGTCTATGTCTTAGTCTATGTCTTAGTCTATGTCTTAGTCTATGTCTTAGTCTATGTCTTAGTCTATGTCTTAGTCTATGTCTTAGTCTATGTCTTAGTCTATGTCTTAGTCTATGTCTTAGTCTATGTCTTAGTCTATGTCTTAGTCTATGTCTTAGTCTATGTCTTAGTCTATGTCTTAGTCTATGTCTTAGTCTATGTCTTAGTCTATGTCTTAGTCTATGTCTTAGTCTATGTCTTAGTCTATGTCTTAGTCTATGTCTTAGTCTATGTCTTAGTCTATGTCTTAGTCTATGTCTTAGTCTATGTCTTAGTCTATGTCTTAGTCTATGTCTTAGTCTATGTCTTAGTCTATGTCTTAGTCTATGTCTTAGTCTATGTCTTAGTCTATGTCTTAGTCTATGTCTTAGTCTATGTCTTAGTCTATGTCTTAGTCTATGTCTTAGTCTATGTCTTAGTCTATGTCTTAGTCTATGTCTTAGTCTATGTCTTAGTCTATGTCTTAGTCTATGTCTTAGTCTATGTCTTAGTCTATGTCTTAGTCTATGTCTTAGTCTATGTCTTAGTCTATGTCTTAGTCTATGTCTTAGTCTATGTCTTAGTCTATGTCTTAGTCTATGTCTTAGTCTATGTCTTAGTCTATGTCTTAGTCTATGTCTTAGTCTATGTCTTAGTCTATGTCTTAGTCTATGTCTTAGTCTATGTCTTAGTCTATGTCTTAGTCTATGTCTTAGTCTATGTCTTAGTCTATGTCTTAGTCTATGTCTTAGTCTATGTCTTAGTCTATGTCTTAGTCTATGTCTTAGTCTATGTCTTAGTCTATGTCTTAGTCTATGTCTTAGTCTATGTCTTAGTCTATGTCTTAGTCTATGTCTTAGTCTATGTCTTAGTCTATGTCTTAGTCTATGTCTTAGTCTATGTCTTAGTCTATGTCTTAGTCTATGTCTTAGTCTATGTCTTAGTCTATGTCTTAGTCTATGTCTTAGTCTATGTCTTAGTCTATGTCTTAGTCTATGTCTTAGTCTATGTCTTAGTCTATGTCTTAGTCTATGTCTTAGTCTATGTCTTAGTCTATGTCTTAGTCTATGTCTTAGTCTATGTCTTAGTCTATGTCTTAGTCTATGTCTTAGTCTATGTCTTAGTCTATGTCTTAGTCTATGTCTTAGTCTATGTCTTAGTCTATGTCTTAGTCTATGTCTTAGTCTATGTCTTAGTCTATGTCTTAGTCTATGTCTTAGTCTATGTCTTAGTCTATGTCTTAGTCTATGTCTTAGTCTATGTCTTAGTCTATGTCTTAGTCTATGTCTTAGTCTATGTCTTAGTCTATGTCTTAGTCTATGTCTTAGTCTATGTCTTAGTCTATGTCTTAGTCTATGTCTTAGTCTATGTCTTAGTCTATGTCTTAGTCTATGTCTTAGTCTATGTCTTAGTCTATGTCTTAGTCTATGTCTTAGTCTATGTCTTAGTCTATGTCTTAGTCTATGTCTTAGTCTATGTCTTAGTCTATGTCTTAGTCTATGTCTTAGTCTATGTCTTAGTCTATGTCTTAGTCTATGTCTTAGTCTATGTCTTAGTCTATGTCTTAGTCTATGTCTTAGTCTATGTCTTAGTCTATGTCTTAGTCTATGTCTTAGTCTATGTCTTAGTCTATGTCTTAGTCTATGTCTTAGTCTATGTCTTAGTCTATGTCTTAGTCTATGTCTTAGTCTATGTCTTAGTCTATGTCTTAGTCTATGTCTTAGTCTATGTCTTAGTCTATGTCTTAGTCTATGTCTTAGTCTATGTCTTAGTCTATGTCTTAGTCTATGTCTTAGTCTATGTCTTAGTCTATGTCTTAGTCTATGTCTTAGTCTATGTCTTAGTCTATGTCTTAGTCTATGTCTTAGTCTATGTCTTAGTCTATGTCTTAGTCTATGTCTTAGTCTATGTCTTAGTCTATGTCTTAGTCTATGTCTTAGTCTATGTCTTAGTCTATGTCTTAGTCTATGTCTTAGTCTATGTCTTAGTCTATGTCTTAGTCTATGTCTTAGTCTATGTCTTAGTCTATGTCTTAGTCTATGTCTTAGTCTATGTCTTAGTCTATGTCTTAGTCTATGTCTTAGTCTATGTCTTAGTCTATGTCTTAGTCTATGTCTTAGTCTATGTCTTAGTCTATGTCTTAGTCTATGTCTTAGTCTATGTCTTAGTCTATGTCTTAGTCTATGTCTTAGTCTATGTCTTAGTCTATGTCTTAGTCTATGTCTTAGTCTATGTCTTAGTCTATGTCTTAGTCTATGTCTTAGTCTATGTCTTAGTCTATGTCTTAGTCTATGTCTTAGTCTATGTCTTAGTCTATGTCTTAGTCTATGTCTTAGTCTATGTCTTAGTCTATGTCTTAGTCTATGTCTTAGTCTATGTCTTAGTCTATGTCTTAGTCTATGTCTTAGTCTATGTCTTAGTCTATGTCTTAGTCTATGTCTTAGTCTATGTCTTAGTCTATGTCTTAGTCTATGTCTTAGTCTATGTCTTAGTCTATGTCTTAGTCTATGTCTTAGTCTATGTCTTAGTCTATGTCTTAGTCTATGTCTTAGTCTATGTCTTAGTCTATGTCTTAGTCTATGTCTTAGTCTATGTCTTAGTCTATGTCTTAGTCTATGTCTTAGTCTATGTCTTAGTCTATGTCTTAGTCTATGTCTTAGTCTATGTCTTAGTCTATGTCTTAGTCTATGTCTTAGTCTATGTCTTAGTCTATGTCTTAGTCTATGTCTTAGTCTATGTCTTAGTCTATGTCTTAGTCTATGTCTTAGTCTATGTCTTAGTCTATGTCTTAGTCTATGTCTTAGTCTATGTCTTAGTCTATGTCTTAGTCTATGTCTTAGTCTATGTCTTAGTCTATGTCTTAGTCTATGTCTTAGTCTATGTCTTAGTCTATGTCTTAGTCTATGTCTTAGTCTATGTCTTAGTCTATGTCTTAGTCTATGTCTTAGTCTATGTCTTAGTCTATGTCTTAGTCTATGTCTTAGTCTATGTCTTAGTCTATGTCTTAGTCTATGTCTTAGTCTATGTCTTAGTCTATGTCTTAGTCTATGTCTTAGTCTATGTCTTAGTCTATGTCTTAGTCTATGTCTTAGTCTATGTCTTAGTCTATGTCTTAGTCTATGTCTTAGTCTATGTCTTAGTCTATGTCTTAGTCTATGTCTTAGTCTATGTCTTAGTCTATGTCTTAGTCTATGTCTTAGTCTATGTCTTAGTCTATGTCTTAGTCTATGTCTTAGTCTATGTCTTAGTCTATGTCTTAGTCTATGTCTTAGTCTATGTCTTAGTCTATGTCTTAGTCTATGTCTTAGTCTATGTCTTAGTCTATGTCTTAGTCTATGTCTTAGTCTATGTCTTAGTCTATGTCTTAGTCTATGTCTTAGTCTATGTCTTAGTCTATGTCTTAGTCTATGTCTTAGTCTATGTCTTAGTCTATGTCTTAGTCTATGTCTTAGTCTATGTCTTAGTCTATGTCTTAGTCTATGTCTTAGTCTATGTCTTAGTCTATGTCTTAGTCTATGTCTTAGTCTATGTCTTAGTCTATGTCTTAGTCTATGTCTTAGTCTATGTCTTAGTCTATGTCTTAGTCTATGTCTTAGTCTATGTCTTAGTCTATGTCTTAGTCTATGTCTTAGTCTATGTCTTAGTCTATGTCTTAGTCTATGTCTTAGTCTATGTCTTAGTCTATGTCTTAGTCTATGTCTTAGTCTATGTCTTAGTCTATGTCTTAGTCTATGTCTTAGTCTATGTCTTAGTCTATGTCTTAGTCTATGTCTTAGTCTATGTCTTAGTCTATGTCTTAGTCTATGTCTTAGTCTATGTCTTAGTCTATGTCTTAGTCTATGTCTTAGTCTATGTCTTAGTCTATGTCTTAGTCTATGTCTTAGTCTATGTCTTAGTCTATGTCTTAGTCTATGTCTTAGTCTATGTCTTAGTCTATGTCTTAGTCTATGTCTTAGTCTATGTCTTAGTCTATGTCTTAGTCTATGTCTTAGTCTATGTCTTAGTCTATGTCTTAGTCTATGTCTTAGTCTATGTCTTAGTCTATGTCTTAGTCTATGTCTTAGTCTATGTCTTAGTCTATGTCTTAGTCTATGTCTTAGTCTATGTCTTAGTCTATGTCTTAGTCTATGTCTTAGTCTATGTCTTAGTCTATGTCTTAGTCTATGTCTTAGTCTATGTCTTAGTCTATGTCTTAGTCTATGTCTTAGTCTATGTCTTAGTCTATGTCTTAGTCTATGTCTTAGTCTATGTCTTAGTCTATGTCTTAGTCTATGTCTTAGTCTATGTCTTAGTCTATGTCTTAGTCTATGTCTTAGTCTATGTCTTAGTCTATGTCTTAGTCTATGTCTTAGTCTATGTCTTAGTCTATGTCTTAGTCTATGTCTTAGTCTATGTCTTAGTCTATGTCTTAGTCTATGTCTTAGTCTATGTCTTAGTCTATGTCTTAGTCTATGTCTTAGTCTATGTCTTAGTCTATGTCTTAGTCTATGTCTTAGTCTATGTCTTAGTCTATGTCTTAGTCTATGTCTTAGTCTATGTCTTAGTCTATGTCTTAGTCTATGTCTTAGTCTATGTCTTAGTCTATGTCTTAGTCTATGTCTTAGTCTATGTCTTAGTCTATGTCTTAGTCTATGTCTTAGTCTATGTCTTAGTCTATGTCTTAGTCTATGTCTTAGTCTATGTCTTAGTCTATGTCTTAGTCTATGTCTTAGTCTATGTCTTAGTCTATGTCTTAGTCTATGTCTTAGTCTATGTCTTAGTCTATGTCTTAGTCTATGTCTTAGTCTATGTCTTAGTCTATGTCTTAGTCTATGTCTTAGTCTATGTCTTAGTCTATGTCTTAGTCTATGTCTTAGTCTATGTCTTAGTCTATGTCTTAGTCTATGTCTTAGTCTATGTCTTAGTCTATGTCTTAGTCTATGTCTTAGTCTATGTCTTAGTCTATGTCTTAGTCTATGTCTTAGTCTATGTCTTAGTCTATGTCTTAGTCTATGTCTTAGTCTATGTCTTAGTCTATGTCTTAGTCTATGTCTTAGTCTATGTCTTAGTCTATGTCTTAGTCTATGTCTTAGTCTATGTCTTAGTCTATGTCTTAGTCTATGTCTTAGTCTATGTCTTAGTCTATGTCTTAGTCTATGTCTTAGTCTATGTCTTAGTCTATGTCTTAGTCTATGTCTTAGTCTATGTCTTAGTCTATGTCTTAGTCTATGTCTTAGTCTATGTCTTAGTCTATGTGTCTTAGTCTATGTCTTAGTCTATGTCTTAGTCTATGTCTTAGTCTATGTCTTAGTCTATGTCTTAGTCTATGTCTTAGTCTATGTCTTAGTCTATGTCTTAGTCTATGTCTTAGTCTATGTCTTAGTCTATGTCTTAGTCTATGTCTTAGTCTATGTCTTAGTCTATGTCTTAGTCTATGTCTTAGTCTATGTCTTAGTCTATGTCTTAGTCTATGTCTTAGTCTATGTCTTAGTCTATGTCTTAGTCTATGTCTTAGTCTATGTCTTAGTCTATGTCTTAGTCTATGTCTTAGTCTATGTCTTAGTCTATGTCTTAGTCTATGTCTTAGTCTATGTCTTAGTCTATGTCTTAGTCTATGTCTTAGTCTATGTCTTAGTCTATGTCTTAGTCTATGTCTTAGTCTATGTCTTAGTCTATGTCTTAGTCTATGTCTTAGTCTATGTCTTAGTCTATGTCTTAGTCTATGTCTTAGTCTATGTCTTAGTCTATGTCTTAGTCTATGTCTTAGTCTATGTCTTAGTCTATGTCTTAGTCTATGTCTTAGTCTATGTCTTAGTCTATGTCTTAGTCTATGTCTTAGTCTATGTCTTAGTCTATGTCTTAGTCTATGTCTTAGTCTATGTCTTAGTCTATGTCTTAGTCTATGTCTTAGTCTATGTCTTAGTCTATGTCTTAGTCTATGTCTTAGTCTATGTCTTAGTCTATGTCTTAGTCTATGTCTTAGTCTATGTCTTAGTCTATGTCTTAGTCTATGTCTTAGTCTATGTCTTAGTCTATGTCTTAGTCTATGTCTTAGTCTATGTCTTAGTCTATGTCTTAGTCTATGTCTTAGTCTATGTCTTAGTCTATGTCTTAGTCTATGTCTTAGTCTATGTCTTAGTCTATGTCTTAGTCTATGTCTTAGTCTATGTCTTAGTCTATGTCTTAGTCTATGTCTTAGTCTATGTCTTAGTCTATGTCTTAGTCTATGTCTTAGTCTATGTCTTAGTCTATGTCTTAGTCTATGTCTTAGTCTATGTCTTAGTCTATGTCTTAGTCTATGTCTTAGTCTATGTCTTAGTCTATGTCTTAGTCTATGTCTTAGTCTATGTCTTAGTCTATGTCTTAGTCTATGTCTTAGTCTATGTCTTAGTCTATGTCTTAGTCTATGTCTTAGTCTATGTCTTAGTCTATGTCTTAGTCTATGTCTTAGTCTATGTCTTAGTCTATGTCTTAGTCTATGTCTTAGTCTATGTCTTAGTCTATGTCTTAGTCTATGTCTTAGTCTATGTCTTAGTCTATGTCTTAGTCTATGTCTTAGTCTATGTCTTAGTCTATGTCTTAGTCTATGTCTTAGTCTATGTCTTAGTCTATGTCTTAGTCTATGTCTTAGTCTATGTCTTAGTCTATGTCTTAGTCTATGTCTTAGTCTATGTCTTAGTCTATGTCTTAGTCTATGTCTTAGTCTATGTCTTAGTCTATGTCTTAGTCTATGTCTTAGTCTATGTCTTAGTCTATGTCTTAGTCTATGTCTTAGTCTATGTCTTAGTCTATGTCTTAGTCTTCTTAGTCTATGTCTTAGTCTATGTCTTAGTCTATGTCTTAGTCTATGTCTTAGTCTATGTCTTAGTCTATGTCTTAGTCTATGTCTTAGTCTATGTCTTAGTCTATGTCTTAGTCTATGTCTTAGTCTATGTCTTAGTCTATGTCTTAGTCTATGTCTTAGTCTATGTCTTAGTCTATGTCTTAGTCTATGTCTTAGTCTATGTCTTAGTCTATGTCTTAGTCTATGTCTTAGTCTATGTCTTAGTCTATGTCTTAGTCTATGTCTTAGTCTATGTCTTAGTCTATGTCTTAGTCTATGTCTTAGTCTATGTCTTAGTCTATGTCTTAGTCTATGTCTTAGTCTATGTCTTAGTCTATGTCTTAGTCTATGTCTTAGTCTATGTCTTAGTCTATGTCTTAGTCTATGTCTTAGTCTATGTCTTAGTCTATGTCTTAGTCTATGTCTTAGTCTATGTCTTAGTCTATGTCTTAGTCTATGTCTTAGTCTATGTCTTAGTCTATGTCTTAGTCTATGTCTTAGTCTATGTCTTAGTCTATGTCTTAGTCTATGTCTTAGTCTATGTCTTAGTCTATGTCTTAGTCTATGTCTTAGTCTATGTCTTAGTCTATGTCTTAGTCTATGTCTTAGTCTATGTCTTAGTCTATGTCTTAGTCTATGTCTTAGTCTATGTCTTAGTCTATGTCTTAGTCTATGTCTTAGTCTATGTCTTAGTCTATGTCTTAGTCTATGTCTTAGTCTATGTCTTAGTCTATGTCTTAGTCTATGTCTTAGTCTATGTCTTAGTCTATGTCTTAGTCTATGTCTTAGTCTATGTCTTAGTCTATGTCTTAGTCTATGTCTTAGTCTATGTCTTAGTCTATGTCTTAGTCTATGTCTTAGTCTATGTCTTAGTCTATGTCTTAGTCTATGTCTTAGTCTATGTCTTAGTCTATGTCTTAGTCTATGTCTTAGTCTATGTCTTAGTCTATGTCTTAGTCTATGTCTTAGTCTATGTCTTAGTCTATGTCTTAGTCTATGTCTTAGTCTATGTCTTAGTCTATGTCTTAGTCTATGTCTTAGTCTATGTCTTAGTCTATGTCTTAGTCTATGTCTTAGTCTATGTCTTAGTCTATGTCTTAGTCTATGTCTTAGTCTATGTCTTAGTCTATGTCTTAGTCTATGTCTTAGTCTATGTCTTAGTCTATGTCTTAGTCTATGTCTTAGTCTATGTCTTAGTCTATGTCTTAGTCTATGTCTTAGTCTATGTCTTAGTCTATGTCTTAGTCTATGTCTTAGTCTATGTCTTAGTCTATGTCTTAGTCTATGTCTTAGTCTATGTCTTAGTCTATGTCTTAGTCTATGTCTTAGTCTATGTCTTAGTCTATGTCTTAGTCTATGTCTTAGTCTATGTCTTAGTCTATGTCTTAGTCTATGTCTTAGTCTATGTCTTAGTCTATGTCTTAGTCTATGTCTTAGTCTATGTCTTAGTCTATGTCTTAGTCTATGTCTTAGTCTATGTCTTAGTCTATGTCTTAGTCTATGTCTTAGTCTATGTCTTAGTCTATGTCTTAGTCTATGTCTTAGTCTATGTCTTAGTCTATGTCTTAGTCTATGTCTTAGTCTATGTCTTAGTCTATGTCTTAGTCTATGTCTTAGTCTATGTCTTAGTCTATGTCTTAGTCTATGTCTTAGTCTATGTCTTAGTCTATGTCTTAGTCTATGTCTTAGTCTATGTCTTAGTCTATGTCTTAGTCTATGTCTTAGTCTATGTCTTAGTCTATGTCTTAGTCTATGTCTTAGTCTATGTCTTAGTCTATGTCTTAGTCTATGTCTTAGTCTATGTCTTAGTCTATGTCTTAGTCTATGTCTTAGTCTATGTCTTAGTCTATGTCTTAGTCTATGTCTTAGTCTATGTCTTAGTCTATGTCTTAGTCTATGTCTTAGTCTATGTCTTAGTCTATGTCTTAGTCTATGTCTTAGTCTATGTCTTAGTCTATGTCTTAGTCTATGTCTTAGTCTATGTCTTAGTCTATGTCTTAGTCTATGTCTTAGTCTATGTCTTAGTCTATGTCTTAGTCTATGTCTTAGTCTATGTCTTAGTCTATGTCTTAGTCTATGTCTTAGTCTATGTCTTAGTCTATGTCTTAGTCTATGTCTTAGTCTATGTCTTAGTCTATGTCTTAGTCTATGTCTTAGTCTATGTCTTAGTCTATGTCTTAGTCTATGTCTTAGTCTATGTCTTAGTCTATGTCTTAGTCTATGTCTTAGTCTATGTCTTAGTCTATGTCTTAGTCTATGTCTTAGTCTATGTCTTAGTCTATGTCTTAGTCTATGTCTTAGTCTATGTCTTAGTCTATGTCTTAGTCTATGTCTTAGTCTATGTCTTAGTCTATGTCTTAGTCTATGTCTTAGTCTATGTCTTAGTCTATGTCTTAGTCTATGTCTTAGTCTATGTCTTAGTCTATGTCTTAGTCTATGTCTTAGTCTATGTCTTAGTCTATGTCTTAGTCTATGTCTTAGTCTATGTCTTAGTCTATGTCTTAGTCTATGTCTTAGTCTATGTCTTAGTCTATGTCTTAGTCTATGTCTTAGTCTATGTCTTAGTCTATGTCTTAGTCTATGTCTTAGTCTATGTCTTAGTCTATGTCTTAGTCTATGTCTTAGTCTATGTCTTAGTCTATGTCTTAGTCTATGTCTTAGTCTATGTCTTAGTCTATGTCTTAGTCTATGTCTCTTAGTCTATGTCTTAGTCTATGTCTTAGTCTATGTCTTAGTTTATATCTTAGTCTATGTCTTAGTCTATGTCTTAGTCTATGTTTTAGTCTATGTCTTAGTCTATGTCTTAGTCTATGCCTTAGTCTATATCTTAATCTATGTCTTAGTCTATGTTTTAATCTATGTCTTAGTCTATGTCTTAGTCTATATCTTAGTCTGTGTCTTAGTCTATGTCTTAGTCTATGTCTTAGTCTATGCCTTAGTCTATGTCTTAGTCTATATCTTAATCTATGTCTTAGTCTATGTTTTAATCTATGTCTTAGTCTATGTCTTAGTCTGTATCTTAGTCTGTGTCTTAGTCTATGTCTTAGTCTATGTCTTAGTCTATGTCTTAGTCTATGTCTTAGTCTATTACTAAGTCTATGTCTAGTTTATGTCTTAGTCTATATCTTATGTCTATGTCTTAGTCAATTTCTAAGTCTATGTCTTAGTTTAATATTTGGCTTAGTTTATGACTAGTTTATGACTTATCTGATGTCTTATATTCAAAATAGGCTATATTCGCTTGTTGTAAATTCTTGTTGTTGTAACATTTTACGATTTCCTTTGAACATAAAATTTTTACAACTTGTTTTGTTGTAGAAATTTTTCAAAACATTAAAATCTGAATTTTG
>OW121744.1:25290141-25452641 GCA_933228675.1 Stomorhina lunata
GTCTTAGTCTATGTCTTAGTCTATGTCTTAGTCTATGTCTTAGTCTATGTCTTAGTCTATGTCTTAGTCTATGTCTTAGTCTATGTCTTAGTCTATGTCTTAGTCTATGTCTTAGTCTATGTCTTAGTCTATGTCTTAGTCTATGTCTTAGTCTATGTCTTAGTCTATGTCTTAGTCTATGTCTTAGTCTATGTCTTAGTCTATGTCTTAGTCTATGTCTTAGTCTATGTCTTAGTCTATGTCTTAGTCTATGTCTTAGTCTATGTCTTAGTCTATGTCTTAGTCTATGTCTTAGTCTATGTCTTAGTCTATGTCTTAGTCTATGTCTTAGTCTATGTCTTAGTCTATGTCTTAGTCTATGTCTTAGTCTATGTCTTAGTCTATGTCTTAGTCTATGTCTTAGTCTATGTCTTAGTCTATGTCTTAGTCTATGTCTTAGTCTATGTCTTAGTCTATGTCTTAGTCTATGTCTTAGTCTATGTCTTAGTCTATGTCTTAGTCTATGTCTTAGTCTATGTCTTAGTCTATGTCTTAGTCTATGTCTTAGTCTATGTCTTAGTCTATGTCTTAGTCTATGTCTTAGTCTATGTCTTAGTCTATGTCTTAGTCTATGTCTTAGTCTATGTCTTAGTCTATGTCTTAGTCTATGTCTTAGTCTATGTCTTAGTCTATGTCTTAGTCTATGTCTTAGTCTATGTCTTAGTCTATGTCTTAGTCTATGTCTTAGTCTATGTCTTAGTCTATGTCTTAGTCTATGTCTTAGTCTATGTCTTAGTCTATGTCTTAGTCTATGTCTTAGTCTATGTCTTAGTCTATGTCTTAGTCTATGTCTTAGTCTATGTCTTAGTCTATGTCTTAGTCTATGTCTTAGTCTATGTCTTAGTCTATGTCTTAGTCTATGTCTTAGTCTATGTCTTAGTCTATGTCTTAGTCTATGTCTTAGTCTATGTCTTAGTCTATGTCTTAGTCTATGTCTTAGTCTATGTCTTAGTCTATGTCTTAGTCTATGTCTTAGTCTATGTCTTAGTCTATGTCTTAGTCTATGTCTTAGTCTATGTCTTAGTCTATGTCTTAGTCTATGTCTTAGTCTATGTCTTAGTCTATGTCTTAGTCTATGTCTTAGTCTATGTCTTAGTCTATGTCTTAGTCTATGTCTTAGTCTATGTCTTAGTCTATGTCTTAGTCTATGTCTTAGTCTATGTCTTAGTCTATGTCTTAGTCTATGTCTTAGTCTATGTCTTAGTCTATGTCTTAGTCTATGTCTTAGTCTATGTCTTAGTCTATGTCTTAGTCTATGTCTTAGTCTATGTCTTAGTCTATGTCTTAGTCTATGTCTTAGTCTATGTCTTAGTCTATGTCTTAGTCTATGTCTTAGTCTATGTCTTAGTCTATGTCTTAGTCTATGTCTTAGTCTATGTCTTAGTCTATGTCTTAGTCTATGTCTTAGTCTATGTCTTAGTCTATGTCTTAGTCTATGTCTTAGTCTATGTCTTAGTCTATGTCTTAGTCTATGTCTTAGTCTATGTCTTAGTCTATGTCTTAGTCTATGTCTTAGTCTATGTCTTAGTCTATGTCTTAGTCTATGTCTTAGTCTATGTCTTAGTCTATGTCTTAGTCTATGTCTTAGTCTATGTCTTAGTCTATGTCTTAGTCTATGTCTTAGTCTATGTCTTAGTCTATGTCTTAGTCTATGTCTTAGTCTTAGTCTATGTCTTAGTCTATGTCTTAGTCTATGTCTTAGTCTATGTCTTAGTCTATGTCTTAGTCTATGTCTTAGTCTATGTCTTAGTCTATGTCTTAGTCTATGTCTTAGTCTATGTCTTAGTCTATGTCTTAGTCTATGTCTTAGTCTATGTCTTAGTCTATGTCTTAGTCTATGTCTTAGTCTATGTCTTAGTCTATGTCTTAGTCTATGTCTTAGTCTATGTCTTAGTCTATGTCTTAGTCTATGTCTTAGTCTATGTCTTAGTCTATGTCTTAGTCTATGTCTTAGTCTATGTCTTAGTCTATGTCTTAGTCTATGTCTTAGTCTATGTCTTAGTCTATGTCTTAGTCTATGTCTTAGTCTATGTCTTAGTCTATGTCTTAGTCTATGTCTTAGTCTATGTCTTAGTCTATGTCTTAGTCTATGTCTTAGTCTATGTCTTAGTCTATGTCTTAGTCTATGTCTTAGTCTATGTCTTAGTCTATGTCTTAGTCTATGTCTTAGTCTATGTCTTAGTCTATGTCTTAGTCTATGTCTTAGTCTATGTCTTAGTCTATGTCTTAGTCTATGTCTTAGTCTATGTCTTAGTCTATGTCTTAGTCTATGTCTTAGTCTATGTCTTAGTCTATGTCTTAGTCTATGTCTTAGTCTATGTCTTAGTCTATGTCTTAGTCTATGTCTTAGTCTATGTCTTAGTCTATGTCTTAGTCTATGTCTTAGTCTATGTCTTAGTCTATGTCTTAGTCTATGTCTTAGTCTATGTCTTAGTCTATGTCTTAGTCTATGTCTTAGTCTATGTCTTAGTCTATGTCTTAGTCTATGTCTTAGTCTATGTCTTAGTCTATGTCTTAGTCTATGTCTTAGTCTATGTCTTAGTCTATGTCTTAGTCTATGTCTTAGTCTATGTCTTAGTCTATGTCTTAGTCTATGTCTTAGTCTATGTCTTAGTCTATGTCTTAGTAGTCTATGTCTTAGTCTATGTCTTAGTCTATGTCTTAGTCTATGTCTTAGTCTATGTCTTAGTCTATGTCTTAGTCTATGTCTTAGTCTATGTCTTAGTCTATGTCTTAGTCTATGTCTTAGTCTATGTCTTAGTCTATGTCTTAGTCTATGTCTTAGTCTATGTCTTAGTCTATGTCTTAGTCTATGTCTTAGTCTATGTCTTAGTCTATGTCTTAGTCTATGTCTTAGTCTATGTCTTAGTCTATGTCTTAGTCTATGTCTTAGTCTATGTCTTAGTCTATGTCTTAGTCTATGTCTTAGTCTATGTCTTAGTCTATGTCTTAGTCTATGTCTTAGTCTATGTCTTAGTCTATGTCTTAGTCTATGTCTTAGTCTATGTCTTAGTCTATGTCTTAGTCTATGTCTTAGTCTATGTCTTAGTCTATGTCTTAGTCTATGTCTTAGTCTATGTCTTAGTCTATGTCTTAGTCTATGTCTTAGTCTATGTCTTAGTCTATGTCTTAGTCTATGTCTTAGTCTATGTCTTAGTCTATGTCTTAGTCTATGTCTTAGTCTATGTCTTAGTCTATGTCTTAGTCTATGTCTTAGTCTATGTCTTAGTCTATGTCTTAGTCTATGTCTTAGTCTATGTCTTAGTCTATGTCTTAGTCTATGTCTTAGTCTATGTCTTAGTCTATGTCTTAGTCTATGTCTTAGTCTATGTCTTAGTCTATGTCTTAGTCTATGTCTTAGTCTATGTCTTAGTCTATGTCTTAGTCTATGTCTTAGTCTATGTCTTAGTCTATGTCTTAGTCTATGTCTTAGTCTATGTCTTAGTCTATGTCTTAGTCTATGTCTTAGTCTATGTCTTAGTCTATGTCTTAGTCTATGTCTTAGTCTATGTCTTAGTCTATGTCTTAGTCTATGTCTTAGTCTATGTCTTAGTCTATGTCTTAGTCTATGTCTTAGTCTATGTCTTAGTCTATGTCTTAGTCTATGTCTTAGTCTATGTCTTAGTCTATGTCTTAGTCTATGTCTTAGTCTATGTCTTAGTCTATGTCTTAGTCTATGTCTTAGTCTATGTCTTAGTCTATGTCTTAGTCTATGTCTTAGTCTATGTCTTAGTCTATGTCTTAGTCTATGTCTTAGTCTATGTCTTAGTCTATGTCTTAGTCTATGTCTTAGTCTATGTCTTAGTCTATGTCTTAGTCTATGTCTTAGTCTATGTCTTAGTCTATGTCTTAGTCTATGTCTTAGTCTATGTCTTAGTCTATGTCTTAGTCTATGTCTTAGTCTATGTCTTAGTCTATGTCTTAGTCTATGTCTTAGTCTATGTCTTAGTCTATGTCTTAGTCTATGTCTTAGTCTATGTCTTAGTCTATGTCTTAGTCTATGTCTTAGTCTATGTCTTAGTCTATGTCTTAGTCTATGTCTTAGTCTATGTCTTAGTCTATGTCTTAGTCTATGTCTTAGTCTATGTCTTAGTCTATGTCTTAGTCTATGTCTTAGTCTATGTCTTAGTCTATGTCTTAGTCTATGTCTTAGTCTATGTCTTAGTCTATGTCTTAGTCTATGTCTTAGTCTATGTCTTAGTCTATGTCTTAGTCTATGTCTTAGTCTATGTCTTAGTCTATGTCTTAGTCTATGTCTTAGTCTATGTCTTAGTCTATGTCTTAGTCTATGTCTTAGTCTATGTCTTAGTCTATGTCTTAGTCTATGTCTTAGTCTATGTCTTAGTCTATGTCTTAGTCTATGTCTTAGTCTATGTCTTAGTCTATGTCTTAGTCTATGTCTTAGTCTATGTCTTAGTCTATGTCTTAGTCTATGTCTTAGTCTATGTCTTAGTCTATGTCTTAGTCTATGTCTTAGTCTATGTCTTAGTCTATGTCTTAGTCTATGTCTTAGTCTATGTCTTAGTCTTCTATGTCTTAGTCTATGTCTTAGTCTATGTCTTAGTCTATGTCTTAGTCTATGTCTTAGTCTATGTCTTAGTCTATGTCTTAGTCTATGTCTTAGTCTATGTCTTAGTCTATGTCTTAGTCTATGTCTTAGTCTATGTCTTAGTCTATGTCTTAGTCTATGTCTTAGTCTATGTCTTAGTCTATGTCTTAGTCTATGTCTTAGTCTATGTCTTAGTCTATGTCTTAGTCTATGTCTTAGTCTATGTCTTAGTCTATGTCTTAGTCTATGTCTTAGTCTATGTCTTAGTCTATGTCTTAGTCTATGTCTTAGTCTATGTCTTAGTCTATGTATCTTAGTCTATGTCTTAGTCTATGTCTTAGTCTATGTCTTAGTCTATGTCTTAGTCTATGTCTTAGTCTATGTCTTAGTCTATGTCTTAGTCTATGTCTTAGTCTATGTCTTAGTCTATGTCTTAGTCTATGTCTTAGTCTATGTCTTAGTCTATGTCTTAGTCTATGTCTTAGTCTATGTCTTAGTCTATGTCTTAGTCTATGTCTTAGTCTATGTCTTAGTCTATGTCTTAGTCTATGTCTTAGTCTATGTCTTAGTCTATGTCTTAGTCTATGTCTTAGTCTATGTCTTAGTCTATGTCTTAGTCTATGTCTTAGTCTATGTCTTAGTCTATGTCTTAGTCTATGTCTTAGTCTATGTCTTAGTCTATGTCTTAGTCTATGTCTTAGTCTATGTCTTAGTCTATGTCTTAGTCTAGTCTATGTCTTAGTCTATGTCTTAGTCTATGTCTTAGTCTATGTCTTAGTCTATGTCTTAGTCTATGTCTTAGTCTATGTCTTAGTCTATGTCTTAGTCTATGTCTTAGTCTATGTCTTAGTCTATGTCTTAGTCTATGTCTTAGTCTATGTCTTAGTCTATGTCTTAGTCTATGTCTTAGTCTATGTCTTAGTCTATGTCTTAGTCTATGTCTTAGTCTATGTCTTAGTCTATGTCTTAGTCTATGTCTTAGTCTATGTCTTAGTCTATGTCTTAGTCTATGTCTTAGTCTATGTCTTAGTCTATGTCTTAGTCTATGTCTTAGTCTATGTCTTAGTCTATGTCTTAGTCTATGTCTTAGTCTATGTCTTAGTCTATGTCTTAGTCTATTAGTCTATGTCTTAGTCTATGTCTTAGTCTATATCTTAGTCTATGTCTTAGTCTATGTCTTAGTCTATGTCTTAGTCTATGTCTTAGTCTATGTCTTAGTCTATGTCTTAGTTTATGTCTTAGTCTATGTCTTAGTCTATGTCTTAGTCTATATCTTAGTATATGTCTTAGTCTATGTCTAAGTCTATATCTTAGTCTATGTCTTAGTCTATGTCTTAGTCTATGTCTTAGTCTATGTCTTAGTCTATGTCTTAGTCTATGTCTTAGTCTATGTCTTAGTCTATGTCTTAGTCTATGTCTTAGTCTATATCTTAGTATATGTCTTAGTCTATGTCTAAGTCTATATCTTAGTCTATGTCTTAGTCTATGTCTTAGTCTATGTCTTAGTCTATGTCTTAGTCTATGTCTTAGTCTATGTCTTAGTCTATGTCTTAGTCTATGTCTTAGTCTATGTCTTAGTCTATGTCTTAGTCTATGTCTTAGTCTATGTCTTAGTCTATGTCTTAGTCTATGTCTTAGTCTATGTCTTAGTCTATGTCTTAGTCTATGTCTTAGTCTATGTCTTAGTCTATGTCTTAGTCTATGTCTTAGTCTATGTCTTAGTCTATGTCTTATTCTATGTCTTAGTCTATGTCTTAGTCTATGTCTTAGTCTATGTCTTAGTCTATGTCTGAGTCTATGTCTTAGTCTATGTCTTAGTCTATGTCTTAGTCTATGTCTTAGTCTATGTCTTAGTCTATGTCTTAGTCTATGTCTTAGTCTATGTCTTAGTCTATGTCTTAGTCTATGTCTTAGTCTATATCTTAGTCTATGTCTTAGTCTATGTCTTAGTCTATGTCTTAGTCTATGTCTTAGTCTATGTCTTAGTCTATGTCTTAGTTTATGTCTTAGTCTATGTCTTAGTCTATGTCTTAGTCTATATCTTAGTATATGTCTTAGTCTATGTCTAAGTCTATATCTTAGTCTATGTCTTAGTCTATGTCTTAGTCTATGTCTTAGTCTATGTCTTAGTCTATGTCTTAGTCTTAGTCTATGTCTTAGTCTATGTCTTAGTCTATGTCTTAGTCTATGTCTTAGTCTATGTCTTAGTCTATGTCTTAGTCTATGTCTTAGTCTATGTCTTAGTCTATGTCTTAGTCTATGTCTTAGTCTATGTCTTAGTCTATGTCTTAGTCTATGTCTTAGTCTATGTCTTAGTCTATGTCTTAGTCTATGTCTTAGTCTATGTCTTAGTCTATGTCTTAGTCTATGTCTTAGTCTATGTCTTAGTCTATGTCTTAGTCTATGTCTTAGTCTATGTCTTAGTCTATGTCTTAGTCTATATCTTAGTCTATGTCTTAGTCTATGTCTTAGTCTATGTCTTAGTCTATGTCTTAGTCTATGTCTTAGTCTATGTCTTAGTCTATGTCTTAGTCTATGTCTTAGTCTATGTCTTAGTCTATGTCTTAGTCTATGTCTTAGTCTATGTCTTAGTCTATGTCTTAGTCTATGTCTTAGTCTATGTCTTAGTCTATGTCTTAGTCTATGTCTTAGTCTATGTCTAGTCTATGTCTTAGTCTATGTCTTAGTCTATGTCTTAGTCTATGTCTTAGTCTATGTCTTAGTCTATGTCTTAGTCTATGTCTTAGTCTATGTCTTAGTCTATGTCTTAGTCTATGTCTTAGTCTATGTCTTGTCTTAGTCTATGTCTTAGTCTATGTCTTAGTCTATGTCTTAGTCTATGTCTTAGTCTATGTCTTAGTCTATGTCTTAGTCTATGTCTTAGTCTATGTCTTAGTCTATGTCTTAGTCTATGTCTTAGTCTATGTCTTAGTCTATGTCTTAGTCTATGTCTTAGTCTATGTCTTAGTCTATGTCTTAGTCTATGTCTTAGTCTATGTCTTAGTCTATGTCTTAGTCTATGTCTTAGTCTATGTCTTAGTCCTATGTCTTAGTCTATGTCTTAGTCTATGTCTTAGTCTATGTCTTAGTCTATGTCTTAGTCTATGTCTATGTCTTAGTCTATGTCTTAGTCTATGTCTTAGTCTATGTCTTAGTCTATGTCTTAGTCTATGTCTTAGTCTATGTCTTAGTCTATGTCTTAGTCTATGTCTAGTCTATGTCTTAGTCTATGTCTTAGTCTATGTCTTAGTCTATGTCTTAGTCTATGTCTTAGTCTATGTCTTAGTCTATGTCTTAGTCTATGTCTTAGTCTATGTCTTAGTCTATGTCTTAGTCTATGTCTTAGTCTATGTCTTAGTCTATGTCTTAGTCTATGTCTTAGTCTATGTCTTAGTCTATGTCTTAGTCTATGTCTTAGTCTATGTCTTAGTCTATGTCTTAGTCTATGTCTTAGTCTATGTCTTAGTCTATGTCTTAGTCTATGTCTTAGTCTATGTCTTAGTCTATGTCTTAGTCTATGTCTTAGTCTATGTCTTAGTCTATGTCTTAGTCTATGTCTTAGTCTATGTCTTAGTCTATGTCTTAGTCTATGTCTTAGTCTATGTCTTAGTCTATGTCTTAGTCTATGTCTTAGTCTATGTCTTAGTCTATGTCTTAGTCTATGTCTTAGTCTATGTCTTAGTCTATGTCTTAGTCTATGTCTTAGTCTATGTCTTAGTCTATGTCTTAGTCTATGTCTTAGTCTATGTCTTAGTCTATGTCTTAGTCTATGTCTTAGTCTATGTCTTAGTCTATGTCTTAGTCTATGTCTTAGTCTATGTCTTAGTCTATGTCTTAGTCTATGTCTTAGTCTATGTCTTAGTCTATGTCTTAGTCTATGTCTTAGTCTATGTCTTAGTCTATGTCTTAGTCTATGTCTTAGTCTATGTCTTAGTCTATGTCTTAGTCTATGTCTTAGTCTATGTCTTAGTCTATGTCTTAGTCTATGTCTTAGTCTATGTCTTAGTCTATGTCTTAGTCTATGTCTTAGTCTATGTCTTAGTCTATGTCTTAGTCTATGTCTTAGTCTATGTCTTAGTCTATGTCTTAGTCTATGTCTTAGTCTATGTCTTAGTCTATGTCTTAGTCTATGTCTTAGTCTATGTCTTAGTCTATGTCTTAGTCTATGTCTTAGTCTATGTCTTAGTCTATGTCTTAGTCTATGTCTTAGTCTATGTCTTAGTCTATGTCTTAGTCTATGTCTTAGTCTATGTCTTAGTCTATGTCTTAGTCTATGTCTTAGTCTATGTCTTAGTCTATGTCTTAGTCTATGTCTTAGTCTATGTCTTAGTCTATGTCTTAGTCTATGTCTTAGTCTAGTCTATGTCTTAGTCTAGTCTATGTCTTAGTCTATGTCTTAGTCTATGTCTTAGTCTATGTCTTAGTCTATGTCTTAGTCTATGTCTTAGTCTATGTCTTAGTCTATGTCTTAGTCTATGTCTTAGTCTATGTCTTAGTCTATGTCTTAGTCTATGTCTTAGTCTATGTCTTAGTCTATGTCTTAGTCTATGTCTTAGTCTATGTCTTAGTCTATGTCTTAGTCTATGTCTTAGTCTATGTCTTAGTCTATGTCTTAGTCTATGTCTTAGTCTATGTCTTAGTCTATGTCTTAGTCTATGTCTTAGTCTATGTCTTAGTCTATGTCTTAGTCTATGTCTTAGTCTATGTCTTAGTCTATGTCTAGTTAGTCTTAGTCTATAGTCTAGTCTATGTCTTAGTCTATGTCTTAGTCTATGTCTTAGTCTATGTCTTAGTCTATGTCTTAGTCTATGTCTTAGTCTATGTCTTAGTCTATGTCTTAGTCTATGTCTTAGTCTATGTCTTAGTCTATGTCTTAGTCTATGTCTTAGTCTATGTCTTAGTCTATGTCTTAGTCTATGTCTTAGTCTATGTCTTAGTCTATGTCTTAGTCTATGTCTTAGTCTATGTCTTAGTCTATGTCTTAGTCTAGTCTTAGTCTATGTCTTAGTCTATGTCTTAGTCTATGTCTTAGTCTATGTCTTAGTCTATGTCTTAGTCTATGTCTTAGTCTATGTCTTAGTCTATGTCTTAGTCTATGTCTTAGTCTATGTCTTAGTCTATGTCTTAGTCTATGTCTTAGTCTATGTCTTAGTCTATGTCTTAGTCTATGTCTTAGTCTATGTCTTAGTCTATGTCTTAGTCTATGTCTTAGTCTATGTCTTAGTCTATGTCTTAGTCTATGTCTTAGTCTATGTCTTAGTCTATGTCTTAGTCTATGTCTTAGTCTATGTCTTAGTCTATGTCTTAGTCTATGTCTTAGTCTATGTCTTAGTCTATGTCTTAGTCTATGTCTTAGTCTATGTCTTAGTCTATGTCTTAGTCTATGTCTTAGTCTATGTCTTAGTCTATGTCTTAGTCTATGTCTTAGTCTATGTCTTAGTCTATGTCTTAGTCTATGTCTTAGTCTATGTCTTAGTCTATGTCTTAGTCTATGTCTTAGTCTATGTCTTAGTCTATGTCTTAGTCTTAGTCTATGTCTTAGTCTATGTCTTAGTCTATGTCTTAGTCTATGTCTTAGTCTATGTCTTAGTCTATGTCTTAGTCTATGTCTTAGTCTATGTCTTAGTCTATGTCTTAGTCTATGTCTTAGTCTATGTCTTAGTCTATGTCTTAGTCTATGTCTTAGTCTATGTCTTAGTCTATCTTAGTCTATGTCTTAGTCTATGTCTTAGTCTATGTCTTAGTCTATGTCTTAGTCTATGTCTTAGTCTATGTCTTAGTCTATGTCTTAGTCTATGTCTTAGTCTATGTCTTAGTCTATGTCTTAGTCTATGTCTTAGTCTATGTCTTAGTCTATGTCTTAGTCTATGTCTTAGTCTATGTCTTAGTCTATGTCTTAGTCTATGTCTTAGTCTATGTCTTAGTCTATGTCTTAGTCTATGTCTTAGTCTATGTCTTAGTCTATGTCTTAGTCTATGTCTTAGTCTATGTCTTAGTCTATGTCTTAGTCTATGTCTTAGTCTATGTCTTAGTCTATGTCTTAGTCTATGTCTTAGTCTATGTCTTAGTCTATGTCTTAGTCTATGTCTTAGTCTATGTCTTAGTCTATGTCTTAGTCTATGTCTTAGTCTATGTCTTAGTCTATGTCTTAGTCTATGTCTTAGTCTATGTCTTAGTCTATGTCTTAGTCTATGTCTTAGTCTATGTCTTAGTCTATGTCTTAGTCTATGTCTTAGTCTATGTCTTAGTCTATGTCTTAGTCTATGTCTTAGTCTATGTCTTAGTCTATGTCTATGTCTTAGTCTATGTCTTAGTCTATGTCTTAGTCTATGTCTTAGTCTATGTCTTAGTCTATGTCTTAGTCTTAGTCTATGTCTTAGTCTATGTCTTAGTCTATGTCTTAGTCTATGTCTTAGTCTATGTCTTAGTCTATGTCTTAGTCTTAGTCTATGTCTTAGTCTATGTCTTAGTCTATGTCTTAGTCTATGTCTTAGTCTATGTCTTCTTAGTCTATGTCTTAGTCTATGTCTTAGTCTATGTCTTAGTCTATGTCTTAGTCTATGTCTTAGTCTATGTCTTAGTCCTATGTCCTTAGTCTATGTCTTAGTCTATGTCTTAGTCTATGTCTTAGTCTATGTCTTAGTCTATGTCTTAGTCTATGTCTTAGTCTATGTCTTAGTCTATGTCTTAGTCTATGTCTTAGTCTATGTCTTAGTCTATGTCTTAGTCTATGTCTTAGTCTATGTCTTAGTCTATGTCTTAGTCTATGTCTTAGTCTATGTCTTAGTCTATGTCTTAGTCTATGTCTTAGTCTATGTCTTAGTCTATGTCTTAGTCTATGTCTTAGTCTATGTCTTAGTCTATGTCTTAGTCTATGTCTTAGTCTATGTCTTAGTCTATGTCTTAGTCTATGTCTTAGTCTATGTCTTAGTCTATGTCTTAGTCTATGTCTTAGTCTATGTCTTAGTCTATGTCTTAGTCTATGTCTTAGTCTATGTCTTAGTCTATGTCTTAGTCTATGTCTTAGTCTATGTCTTAGTCTATGTCTTAGTCTATGTCTTAGTCTATGTCTTAGTCTATGTCTTAGTCTATGTCTTAGTCTATGTCTTAGTCTATGTCTTAGTCTATGTCTTAGTCTATGTCTTAGTCTATGTCTTAGTCTATGTCTTAGTCTATGTCTTAGTCTATGTCTTAGTCTATGTCTTAGTCTATGTCTTAGTCTATGTCTTAGTCTATGTCTTAGTCTATGTCTTAGTCTATGTCTTAGTCTATGTCTTAGTCTATGTCTTAGTCTATGTCTTAGTCTATGTCTTAGTCTATGTCTTAGTCTATGTCTTAGTCTATGTCTTAGTCTATGTCTTAGTCTATGTCTTAGTCTATGTCTTAGTCTATGTCTTAGTCTATGTCTTAGTCTATGTCTTAGTCTATGTCTTAGTCTATGTCTTAGTCTATGTCTTAGTCTATGTCTTAGTCTATGTCTTAGTCTATGTCTTAGTCTATGTCTTAGTCTATGTCTTAGTCTATGTCTTAGTCTATGTCTTAGTCTATGTCTTAGTCTATGTCTTAGTCTATGTCTTAGTCTATGTCTTAGTCTATGTCTTAGTCTATGTCTTAGTCTATGTCTTAGTCTATGTCTTAGTCTATGTCTTAGTCTATGTCTTAGTCTATGTCTTAGTCTATGTCTTAGTCTATGTCTTAGTCTATGTCTTAGTCTATGTCTTAGTCTATGTCTTAGTCTATGTCTTAGTCTATGTCTTAGTCTATGTCTTAGTCTATGTCTTAGTCTATGTCTTAGTCTATGTCTTAGTCTATGTCTTAGTCTATGTCTTAGTCTATGTCTTAGTCTATGTCTTAGTCTATGTCTTAGTCTATGTCTTAGTCTATGTCTTAGTCTATGTCTTAGTCTATGTCTTAGTCTATGTCTTAGTCTATGTCTTAGTCTATGTCTTAGTCTATGTCTTAGTCTATGTCTTAGTCTTAGTCTATGTCTTAGTCTATGTCTTAGTCTATGTCTTAGTCTATGTCTTAGTCTATGTCTTAGTCTATGTCTTAGTCTTAGTCTATGTCTTAGTCTATGTCTTAGTCTATGTCTTAGTCTATGTCTTAGTCTATGTCTTAGTCTATGTCTTAGTCTTAGTCTATGTCTTAGTCTATGTCTTAGTCTATGTCTTAGTCTATGTCTTAGTCTATGTCTTAGTCTATGTCTTAGTCCTATGTCTTAGTCTTAGTCTATGTCTTAGTCTATGTCTTAGTCTATGTCTTAGTCTATGTCTTAGTCTATGTCTTAGTCTATGTCTTAGTCTATGTCTTAGTCTATGTCTTAGTCTATGTCTTAGTCTATGTCTTAGTCTATGTCTTAGTCTATGTCTTAGTCTATGTCTTAGTCTATGTCTTAGTCTATGTCTTAGTCTATGTCTTAGTCTATGTCTTAGTCTATGTCTTAGTCTATGTCTTAGTCTATGTCTTAGTCTATGTCTTAGTCTATGTCTTAGTCTATGTCTTAGTCTATGTCTTAGTCTATGTCTTAGTCTATGTCTTAGTCTATGTCTTAGTCTATGTCTTAGTCTATGTCTTAGTCTATGTCTTAGTCTATGTCTTAGTCTATGTCTTAGTCTATGTCTTAGTCTATGTCTTAGTCTATGTCTTAGTCTATGTCTTAGTCTATGTCTTAGTCTATGTCTTAGTCTATGTCTTAGTCTATGTCTTAGTCTATGTCTTAGTCTATGTCTTAGTCTATGTCTTAGTCTATGTCTTAGTCTATGTCTTAGTCTATGTCTTAGTCTATGTCTTAGTCTATGTCTTAGTCTATGTCTTAGTCTATGTCTTAGTCTATGTCTTAGTCTATGTCTTAGTCTATGTCTTAGTCTATGTCTTAGTCTATGTCTTAGTCTATGTCTTAGTCTATGTCTTAGTCTATGTCTTAGTCTATGTCTTAGTCTATGTCTTAGTCTATGTCTTAGTCTATGTCTTAGTCTATGTCTTAGTCTATGTCTTAGTCTATGTCTTAGTCTATGTCTTAGTCTATGTCTTAGTCTTAGTCTTAGTCTATGTCTTAGTCTATGTCTTAGTCTATGTCTTAGTCTATTGTCTTAGTCTATGTCTTAGTCTATGTCTTAGTCTATGTCTTAGTCTATGTCCTTAGTCTATGTCTTAGTCCTATGTCTTAGTCTATGTCTTAGTCTATGTCTTAGTCTATGTCTTAGTCTATGTCTTAGTCTATGTCTTAGTCTATGTCTTAGTCTATGTCTTAGTCTATGTCTTAGTCTATGTCTTAGTCTATGTCTTAGTCTATGTCTTAGTCTATGTCTTAGTCTATGTCTTAGTCTATGTCTTAGTCTATGTCTTAGTCTATGTCTTAGTCTATGTCTTAGTCTATGTCTTAGTCTATGTCTTAGTCTATGTCTTAGTCTATGTCTTAGTCTATGTCTTAGTCTATGTCTTAGTCTATGTCTTAGTCTATGTCTTAGTCTATGTCTTAGTCTATGTCTTAGTCTATGTCTTAGTCTATGTCTTAGTCTATGTCTTAGTCTATGTCTTAGTCTATGTCTTAGTCTATGTCTTAGTCTATGTCTTAGTCTATGTCTTAGTCTATGTCTTAGTCTATGTCTTAGTCTATGTCTTAGTCTATGTCTTAGTCTATGTCTTAGTCTATGTCTTAGTCTATGTCTTAGTCTATGTCTTAGTCTATGTCTTAGTCTATGTCTTAGTCTATGTCTTAGTCTATGTCTTAGTCTATGTCTTAGTCTATGTCTTAGTCTATGTCTTAGTCTATGTCTTAGTCTATGTCTTAGTCTATGTCTTAGTCTATGTCTTAGTCTATGTCTTAGTCTATGTCTTAGTCTATGTCTTAGTCTATGTCTTAGTCTATGTCTTAGTCTATGTCTTAGTCTATGTCTTAGTCTATGTCTTAGTCTATGTCTTAGTCTATGTCTTAGTCTATGTCTTAGTCTATGTCTTAGTCTATGTCTTAGTCTATGTCTTAGTCTATGTCTTAGTCTATGTCTTAGTCTATGTCTTAGTCTATGTCTTAGTCTATGTCTTAGTCTATGTCTTAGTCTATGTCTTAGTCTATGTCTTAGTCTATGTCTTAGTCTATGTCTTAGTCTATGTCTTAGTCTATGTCTTAGTCTATGTCTTAGTCTATGTCTTAGTCTATGTCTTAGTCTATGTCTTAGTCTATGTCTTAGTCTATGTCTTAGTCTATGTCTTAGTCTATGTCTTAGTCTATGTCTTAGTCTATGTCTTAGTCTATGTCTTAGTCTATGTCTTAGTCTATATCTTAGTCTATGTCTTAGTCTATGTCTTAGTATATGTCTTAGTCTATGTCTTAGTCTATGTCTTAGTCTATGTCTTAGTCTTAGTCTATGTCTTAGTCTATGTCTTAGTCTATGTCTTAGTCTATATCTTAGTCTATGTCTTAGTCTACGTCTTTGTGTATGTTTTTTTTTTGCTTATGGTTTTCTTACCTCGATTTCCCCGAACCCACAGGACCCACAACAGCCACCAATGTCTTGGATTTAATATTCAAATTAATATTATTTAAATTAAAATCTCCCGATTTTCGGTTCCACTTTGCCTTAAAGTCACTCATGACTATGCCCACCTCAGATTTGTTATTTTCGTCCAACAAAATCCGCTTGTTGCCATTTTCGCTAACAATTATACTCGGTATAACTTTTGCCGAATTACCCTCGTTCTTTTTATCGGCCAATGTTTTTTCTTCCAACAACAAAAAATCTTGCAAGCGCTTAATTGAAACTAAAGTTTCGGCAAATTGTGCTATGGCTCCGGGTAGCATAACCGTCATACTTGTCTTTAAAATATTATAATAGGCCGTAATAACGAAAGCCTTTTCGGCAGTCAAAAAGTGACCCAATAAGACGTAACCCACTAGGCTGCTGAATATGGAGATGCGACTCACAAACATTATAAAAGAGGCAATAGTGCCGCGTATATAATTGGCATAGCGTATAAACTTCATTTCTTTGCTTCTCATGGCCTTGACCATTTTGCCAAAGGGATATTCCCAGGCATACATTTTGATCACCTGAATACCGGTAATAATTTCATTCATCATGCGCACACGATCATCGGTACACAAGGCAGTGCGCAAGCGTACAGTAGAGGTTTTCTTGCCCAAAAATATTTGTAAGGGTATAAATAATAACATGACAATGACTCCGATAAAAGAAGAAACGCCAATCTAAAAAGTAACTCAAATTTTACAAAAACATTTAACTTAAATGTGAGGGATCACACTTACCTCTAGATACATTAAGTAAGTGACAATTGCCAAACTTATGGGTGCTATGAATAGATAGTGTATATGTATCAGCGAGGCATCCAAACGCCCAACATCATTGGACATTAGATTTACCACCTGACCCGATGTAGTCTCACCCATTGCCGTTTTACTTAGACGCAATGATTTGCGATAGATTAAACTGCAAAGAGCCAAACGTACCTTCATGCCCGTATGCAATATCTCCAGAACATTGGGATGTTGTATTATAACAATCAGTAAACTGACGAGTATAACTCCCATGGCATAAAGATATGGACTTGATTTATTATTATTGTCAGTAGAATCTGCATAAAATACCACTAGTTTGCCTATGAACATGGGTTGTAATATTCTAAAGAAAGAAAATGGGGTTTTATTTGTCATAGCACAATACACGTTCTAAATTTAAAGCCACTTACTTCAAGACAATTTCGATGAACAGTGTTACGGATGCCAGCATAAGATAACGTAAACCAAATACCTTCAAAGTAGCTTTTAATAAGCTCGGCTTTTTATGGGAAGCTTTAGCATGACGGCATTGATCTGTCCAGGCTTTACTTAGTTTGTTGCCAATAAAATCTGTAAATTTTTAATAAAATAATTTTCGAATAAAATGAAAACATAAAATTTTAAGAAATAGAATCGTACATTTTTGTCATAACCTCTGAATATCCACTGTCTTTTTCACTTCAAGTGGAATATGGGATTTTCCGATTTTAGATAAATAACAAGTAAGAAAGTGCTATAGTCGGTCAAGCCCGACCATACGATACCCTTCACTACAAAGGTCAAATGTGTTCTTTTTCCTCTATAAAGACAAATATTTGCTAAATTTTGCCATCATTTAAACATTTTTTCAAAACTTAGATATTTAAGCTGTTTTCGATATTTAAGCTAGGGTCAAATGTGGACCGATTACCTCTAAATTTAGCAAATTTATTCAAGTTTTTACAAAAATTACGCACGCAAAAAATAAACTTAAAATTCTCATTATCTTTAGATTTACGAGCATTTTAGTGATTTTTGTCTCATTTAGTGCGTTTTGATAGAAGAGTTTGTATGGGAGCTATGGTCAAATGTGGACGAAATTTGGTACAGTGATTTTGGTTTACATAAGCAGTATTTGTTTTAAATTTCATGAAAAAATATTGATATTTGTGGCCAATATATCAATTCCGGGAAGTGGGACCTATGGGAGGTACCATAAATAATAGACCGATTTTGACGAGTTTTCATGCCAGGGTCCCATTATCAATAAAAATGATCTGTGCCAAATTTCATCAAATTATCTTTAGAAGTACGACCTGTAGTTTGATTACAAGGTTTACATGGGGGTCCAGCCAGCCAGACGGACGAACGGACATAGCTAAATCGACTCAGAAAGTGATTCTAAGCTTTAGAAAGTGATTCTATACTAAAAAGTGGGTCTAAGACAAATATTTCTATGCGTTACATACATCAGCACAAACTTATAATACCCTTTTCACGTATGGTGGTGAAGGGTATAAAAAAGTAAGCGTAAAAGTGGGTGTGGTCAATTCCTCTTAATGTAGGATCC
Organism: Stomorhina lunata; assembly: GCA_933228675.1. Taxonomy (NCBI): domain Eukaryota; kingdom Metazoa; phylum Arthropoda; class Insecta; order Diptera; family Rhiniidae; genus Stomorhina; species Stomorhina lunata. The sequence continues at coordinate 25,307,572 of OW121744.1, forward strand.
TAACTTGGACTCAGACAAGCAATTTGAAAAAAATCGGTAAAGCCGTTCTTAACCGCTGTAAAACCGCTCAACCAATTTTGTGGAGACTTCACATAAATCATCTGCTAAATAGTCCAAAGCCTAAACTTTTGGTTTGGATAGATACGCCCATTCTAATTTTAATAAAATTACAACGAAAAGTGGCATTAATTTTGATAATTAGAGAATATATGTCACTTATGTTCTTCGAAATCAAGGGACTATTCTAAATCTAGTTTTAGTCGACGCTATGCTTCAATAGGATGAGTTCATGATTAACTAGTAGCTAGGGGTCTCGGTTTCATTCATCAGAATGTTCTTATATAGAAAAGGCACCTCTAAAATCCTTGTGTCAGATGACGTAGCAGGTTCAATCAATATGACTCAGCAATTTAAGAATCACTGATTAGTTTTAAGATAATTCAATAGATTTAGGATGACTAAGCAGTAATAAGATAAGTCGACTTAACAATAGGATGGCTCAACATTTTTTGGTTTACTTATATGTTTTGGGATTCTTCATCAGTTTTAGAAGTTATGGAATGACTCAGCTGTATAAGGATGACTCAGGAGTTCAAGATGATTCATAACATTTAGGATAAATCAGTTGTTTTAGGATGACTTAGCAATTGTTAAAAAAAGTCAGAAATTTTAGGATGACTCAACATTTTCAGTTTTAGGATTTCTTCTTCTTCTGTTATATTTGACTCCCAGTTGAGCATACGGCCTTTTAGGATACTTTAGCAGTTTTGGAATAACTTAAAGGTATTAGAATGACTCAGCAGTTCAAGATGACTCAGCAGTTCAAGATGACTCATCAGTTCAAGATGACTCAGCACTTTTAGCATAGCTCAGCAATTTTTAGAATGTCTCAGTTTTAGAAGTTTTGGAATGACTCAGCTGTATAAGGATGACTCAGGAGTTCAAGATGTTTCATATTTTTTAGGATAAATCAGTTGTTTTAGGATGACTTAGCAATTTTTAAAAAGAGTCAGAAATTTTAGGATGACTCAACATTTTTAAAAATGACTTATCAGTTTTAGGATTTCTTCTTCTTCTTCTGTTATCTTTGACTACCAGTTGAGCATACGGCCTTTTTGGGATACTTTAGCAGTTTTGGAATAACTTAAAGGTATTAGGATGACTCAGCAGTTCAAGATGACTCAGCACTTTTATCATAGCTCAGCAATTCAAAATTGATTTCCGGTATTTACCCTTTTTGATCACTCAAGTCAAAAAATTACCAAATACGTGTTTGATATTTTATATCGCACTTGATCAACAAGAGGGTATTAACTCAAAATTTTTAGATTTTCAGTAGAGTCAAAAAACTATTTTATTTTACTACTACTTTCATATAAGGAAGAGGGGTAAAACTGTAGTTTTTTTTTTGGTGAAATTATAGTGAGAATGATGTCAGATTTTTACAGTGGGTAGATAAGACTACTACACATCGATTTCTTTAAAAAAGTGAAAATTTAAAAATTTTGAGTTAATACCCTCTTGTTGAACAAGTGCATCATTAAGCTTAAATGGTGCATATCCCAACTCGAACGCAATTTTTAAATTTTAAATAAAACACAGATATTAAAAAAAAAATCATAAAACTTTATTGTGTCGTAAAGTAAACAGAATAAGGTTGTGTATGGAACAAGATATCGTGCAGATGGCCGCCTCGGTTTTGCTGGCACACACGTGATCTTTTAATGAAATTTTCAATGACCTCTTTGCTGATTTTGCCGATAAAATCATCTTCAGTGACGTGACCTTTTCCATCTTGATGGATTCGTCAATAGGCAGAATTGTCGCATTTGGGGTTAGGAAAATCCTGGAGTGATTCACGACCAACAAATGCATCCTCAACATATCACTGTGTGGTGTGGTTTTTGCAGTCAATGGTGTTCGCTATCGCGGAATGACAACCAGTTGAATGAATGTGGAGGCCATGTGGTTTTAACAAGCCACATGTCATACAGCCAGATAGACAATTCAATTACTACATCAGTAATTTCCCGGTCGTGTTATTTCGCGTTTTGGAGACCAGAATTGACCGCCTAAATCGTGCGATTTAACACCTTTAGATTTTTTTCATTGGGGTTTTTTGAAGTCGATGGCTTACGCGAATAAGCCGACGACTACTCAAGCCTTAAAAGAGGAAATTGGACGCTACATTAATGAAATACCGCAGCATTTATGTAAAAGGGTCATTGAAAATTTCATTAAAAGATCGCGTATGTGTCAGCAAAGCCGCGGCGGCCATCTGCACGATATCTTGCTCCATACATATCCTCATTCTGTCTACTTTACGATATAATAAAGTTTCACGATTTTTTTTTTAAATATCTGTGTTTTATCAAAAAACAAGTAAGAAAGCGCTATACATAGTCGTTCAAGCCCGACCATACAATATCCTTCACCACTAAGGTCAAAGGTGTTATTTTTCCTGTATAAAGACATATATTTGCTAAATTTTGCCATCATACAAACATTTTCCCAAAACTTATATATTTAAGCTGCTTCCGTCATTTGGACTTATATGAGAGCTAGGGTCAAATGTGGACCGATTATCTCGAAATTTAGCAAATTGATTTCAGTTATTACAAAAATTGTGTATGCAAAAAATGTACTCAAAATTTTTATTATCTTTAGATTTACGAGCGTTTTAGTGATTTTTTGCCTCACTTAGTGCGTTTTTAAAGAAAAGTATGTATTGGAGCTATGGTCAAATGTGGGCTGATTTTAACGAAATTTAGTACAGTGATTTTAGTTTACATATGCAGTATTTGTTTTAAATTTCATGAAAAAATATTGATATTTGTGGCCAATATATAAATTCCGGGAAGTGGGACCTATGGGAGGTACCAGAAATAATGGACCGATTTTGACCAATTTCAATAGCCATGGTCCCATTATCAAAAAAAATGATCTGTGCCAAATTTCATCAAATTATCTTTAGAATTGCGACCTGTAGTTTGATTACAAGGTTTACATGGGGGTCCAGCCAGCCAGACGGACGGACGGACATCGCTAAATCGACTCAGAAAGTGATTCTAAAGCTGTTGGTATACTAAAAGGTGGGTCTAAGACAAATATTTCTATGCGTTACATACATCAGCACAAACTTATAATACCCTTTCCACCTATGGTGGTGAAGGGTATAATAACAAATTAGTCGGGATGTAAATATTATTCAAAAAGAAGAGTATTCGCATTTGATCCCAAATCTGTTACATTTATTTATTAATGTAACAGACCAATTTATTGATAAAAAGCCAAAAACTGTTTGCGGAGAAACCAAAATTCCTCAACGCGTTTCTATGGTTGGTTAGGCCATCTCTTCAGGAGGATTATCCCCAATTTAGACAGATGGAAAACTTATTTTACAAACAAAATCTTTCAGAATTATGTTCATATGCTACAAGTAAAAGCGTAGATCATCGACTAAACAAAACACAAACAATTTTCACTGAAGGAAGATGAAAACTGAAAATTGTTTGTGTTTTGTTCAGTCGATGATCTACGCTTTTACATGTAGTTTATGAACATAATTCTGAAAGATTTTGTTTGTAAAATAAGTAATATTGCGAGATTTTCGATTTATCTGTGTTTTATTTAAAATTTAAGAATTGCGTTCTAGTTGGGACATTGGAGTGGTTCGAAAAAAAAGTTGAGTCAGTCACCCCCTAGGATTGAAGATAATGTAAAAATAATTCTAAAAAAATTTTTTTTATTTTTTTACCACGCCTACAAATACCGCCCTTTTAGTATTTTGTTAACTGTGTCGCCATCTTTAGTCCTATCATAATACTTTATATATCGATGTGTGGGGCTCTGTAAGGGCTACATTTCTCTCTTTGATAGTTTTTTACAACCTCGTCAATTTCTAGTCATTACTTTTTAAAATTCGAGTCGTACCCACCCTAATCAAATCGAGTAAAAATCTAGTTTTTAAAAGTTATTACTATAAATTGACGTGGTAGTAAAAAACTATCCAAGAGAGAAATGTAGCCCTTAAAGAGCCGCGAACACCGATATATATCGATCGGACTTAAAATGGCGACACAGTGAACAAAATAGCAAAAGGGCGGTATTTGTAGGCGTGGTAAAAAATAAAAAAATATTTTTTGGAATTGTTTTAACATTATCCTAGGGGGTGACTGATACAACTTTTTGTTGTGTATGGTACACCCTTTAGTTTAAAAAAGCACCAACAATTTGTTTTTATTTACTCCCTATTTGCCCATTTTCGAAAAAGTTCTAAATACGAGTTCATTTTTTTCGTGGCTTATCCAAAGGTAATTTCAATTTTGTTTCTATTAAAGGTATTTACAATGTAGAGTACCATCATAGAGTACCAAGTATAACGCTACTACTTATTTATTCTATCTTAGCCATTTTATTATAACCTTAACGGTCGAATTTCCAAAAAGTACAAAAGAAAAAACGTGTATTATCGTATATATTATCATAGTGATAAAGCGAGGGTCCAATAGATAAAGAAGAGGCATATAATTAATACATTTTGAAAGGAGTCTGTGCGATATCTATTAAACGTTTTATTTAAATATCTATCACGATTTTCATACCTGATTTATGTTCACTTAAAGCACGATAAAGATCACTTCCATTTAACATTCTCTTACGACCTTTAAAAAATAAAGGCATTGTAAAGCTAAAATATAATGATAAAGTAGTTTTTCAAAATTTTTGCAATTTAATATCACAAGAAAAACTCTTACCAAAACATTAAGTTTGAAAAAATATTTGCATGTTCGCGCGGATTTTCCGGCATTTCTTCAAATTTAAAAGATTGCATTTTAAAGAATTTTGTCGTATGGATATTTTTGAAATCACTATTTCACCATAACTTTGATATGTAATGTTATATAACAAAATTTTAATTTTTAAATAAATTAACCTTTACTGTTCAACGGACTTAAGTTTAGTGATGAAAATAATTTAAAAAAAAATTATTTAACTCAATGAAATTGCAAAACAAACGAAAATATTTGAAATGATAAAGATTTTTTATTATTTTATCTTAGATTATCTATTAGAAGATGTGAAAAGCTGGAGAAACTTAGTGTGAAATTTAATAAAAAATTTGTCAGGTTCAGATAAATTTTTTAAATGTTCAGATAAGTTTATGAAATACAAGTTATGACGTTTATGGATAAGACTTAAAACAATAGAATGTCTATATGATAAGATAATTCGTATATAAATTTTTTGGCGTGTAGAGATAATGGGTTAATCTGATCTCAAATTTATGAAGAAGGTTGATTGACTCTGTATCAACTTTAAAGATCTATATTTTGGTTCAATATCAGAATCAGCGCAGGGGGAATTTTATATCCCTCGCTAAAAACTTTGTGTAACTTCTTAGATAGAGGATAGTTTTTGTACCATCTTAATGATTAAAAACGGAGTATTCAAATATTTTATCAGTCAGATAGACTCATATATATAAAATTTGAATTGACAGAAAACAAGGGCCTTGTCCGGACTCCAGATCTAATATATTTGTATAAAAAATTTGTCGTTAAAAATTTTTTTAAATAGCAAAAATTTTTTAACGTTTCTATGTTTCAGTTGAATTTATCGTGACTTTTTAGTCCTATTATCCCATTGTGCACCCCTATTACCACAGTTTACATCATACAATTCTTACAAAAAGTATTATATGTATATAAAACAGATCTTATCTTTATTCAAATTGTTTAATTAGTTAATATTTGTAGTGTTAGAAGTGGCTGTCGGGATAGCCGGAATTTATTAGATCTTCTATGCAAACAAACACTTTAACTCGGAGACTAAAACGTTAACGACAATGTCTTTTTTTATTTCCAATCAAAATTAGTAGACATTCTATGATAAGTTCTTCACTATTCATCCCAGAAAGGTGTATTTAATTTAATCTCAAACTTCTTAAAAATTTCGAGATATCACCGAACAAGCAAATCGAGATGCTACAAATTTATATGGAAAATTGTCTGTAAATTATTTTATATCGAAATTTTTCTATAATAATTTTCTATATAATTTTCTATATATTTTTTTTATACAAAATTTTATATCGTTTTTTTTTTTATAACAAATTTTATATCGAAAATTTTCTTTATAAAAAATTTTATATCGAAAATTTTTTTATGAAAAATTTTATATCGAAAATTTTTTTTATAAAAAATTTTATATCGAAAATTTTTTTATAAAAAATTTCATATTTAAAGTTTTTTATAAAAAATTGTATATCAAAAATTTTCTATAAAAAATTTTATATCAACAATTTTCTATAAAAAACTTGCTGTGTAAAAAAAAATTAAATCGAAAATTTTCTATAAAAAATTTTATATCAAAAAATTTTCTAAATAAAAATTTTATGTTGAAAATTTTCTTTCAAAAATTTTATATCCAAATTTTGCTATAAAAAATTGCACTTCAAACAAATTTTTGATATATTTTCCATCAAAAATTTTATATCGAAAATTTTCCATCAAAAATTTTCTATTAAAAATTTTATATCAAAAATTTTCAATAAAAATAAAATTAGGCGTAAAAAATTAGGTATTGTAAAATTTTTGATTAAAAATATTTTATTGAAAATTTTTTTAATATAAATTTTCTTATCGAAAACTTTCTATAGAGAATTTTATATCGAAAATATTCTAAAATAAAAAAATTTTTATCAAAATTTTTCAATAAAAAATAATTTGCCGTAAAAAGTTTTTTATCGAAAATTTTCAATAAAAAATAATTTATCGAAAATTTTCTATAAAAAAATTGTATATTGAAAATTTTCTATAAAAAGGTTTTTATCAAAAATTTTTTATATATAATATTGTTTGTAAAATTTTCGATATAAAATTTTTGTTTTAAAATTTTTGATAAATAATATTTAATTAAAAATTTTCGATATAAAACTTCTTATTGAAAATTTTCTCTAAAAAATTTTTGATGGAAAATATATCAAACATTCTATATAAAAAATTTTGTATCGAAAATTTTGTATAAAAAATTTTATATCGAAAATTTTGTTTAAAAAATTTTATATCGAAAAATTTGTTTATTAAAAATTATTACATCGAAAATTTTATTTAAAAAACTTTATATTAAAAATATTCTACTAAAAATTTTATATCGAAAATTTTTTATAAAAAAGTTAATATAGAAAACTTGGTATAAAAAATTTTGTAACGAAAAATTTCTATAAAAAAATTTATATCGAAAAAATTTTTAATAAAAATTTTTATATTTGGAAATTTTCGATAACAAATTTTATATCAAAAATACTCTATAAAAAATTTTGTATTGAAAATTTTATATCGTAAATTTTCGATGTACAATTTTTTATCGAAAATTTTCGATATAAAATTTTTTATCGAAAATTTTTGATATAAAATTTTTTATCGAAAATTTTCGATATAAAATTTTTTATAGAAAATTTCTTATATATTTCTGTTATCGAAAATTTTCAATATAAAAATTTTTATTAAAAATTTTTTCGATATAAATTTTTTTATAGAAATTTTCGTTATAAAATTTTTTTAAAAATTCTGTAAAAACTGTTATATCGAAAATTTTCTTTAAAAATTTTATATCGAAAATTTTCTATTGCAAATGTTCTATAAAAAAATTTTATATTGAAAATTAATAAGAAATTTTATATCTAAAATTTTCTATAAAAAAATTTTGTAACGATAAATTTCTATCAAAATTTTTTATCCAAAAATTTTATAAAAAAATTTTTTTCGAAAATTTTCTATAAACAAACTTTATATCGAAAATTTTGATTACAAAAATGTTGAATTTAAATTTTCTACAGAAATTTTGATATAAAAATTTTTTATAAAAAAAAAATTCTCTAAAAAAAATGTTCATCCAAAATTTTTTTAAAAAAATTTTATTAATTTAAAATTTTCATTTCATGATTTTCTTATTTATTGAACATTTTTTTTTTTTAAATTTCATATCGAAAATTTTCTATAAAATATTTTATAACGAAAATTTCCTATAAAATTTTTTATATTGAAAATTTTCTTTAAGAAAATTTATATCAACAATTTTCTATAAAAAAATTAATATCGAACATTTTCCATGAAAAATTTTGTATTGAGAATTTTCTATAAAAAAATTTGTACCGAAAATTTTCCATCGAAAATTTTCTATAAAAAGTTTTATAACAAAAATTTTCAATAAAAAATTTTGTATCGAAAATTTGCTATAAAAAATTTTATATCGAAAATTTTCCATAAAAAGTTTTATATCGAAAATTTTCTATAAAAAATTACATATCAAAAATTTTCAAAAAAAAATTTTTTATCGAAAATTTGCCATAAAAATTTGATATCGATAATTTTTGATTGAAAATATTTTATCGAAAATTTTCTTTAAAAAACAAATTTATCGAAAATTTTCTATAAACAAACTTATCGAAAATTTTGTCTTAAAAAAAAATTATATCGAAAATTTTGTTAAGAAAAATTTTGTATAAAATTTCCTATAAAAAATTTGATATCAACATTTTTTTACAAAAAATTTTATATTGAAAGAGATTTTTGATACAAAATTTTTTTAAAAAATTTTGTATATAAATTTTTTTTTTTATAAAAAATTTTATATAGAAAATTTTTTTATATAAAAAATTTTATATAGAAAAAATTTTTTATAAAAAATTTTATATAGAAAATTATTTTTTATAAAAAATTTTTGATTTAAAATATTCTTTTAAAATCTCTTTATAAAATATTTTATATCGAAAATTTTCTATAAAAAAATTTTATACCAACAATTTTCAGCTAAAAATTTTTTAAAACGAAAACTTCCTATAAAAAATTTTATATCGAAAACTTTGTATAAAAAAATTTATATCGCAAATTTTCTATAAAAATTTATATCCAAAATCTTTTTTATAAAAAATTTTGGAATTTTGGAATTTTTCTATAAAAAAATTTATATTGAAATTTTTCTATAAAAAAAATTTTATATTGGAATTTTTCTATAAAAAGTTTTATATTGGAATTTTTCTATAAAAGATTTTATATCGAAAATTCTCTATATCGAAATTTTTGATAAAAAACGGTATAAAATTTTTTATAAAAAATTTTCGATTAAAAAATTTTTTTATCAAAAATTTTCAATAAAAAATGTTTATAAGGAAAATTTCCTATAACAAATTTTTTATCGAAAATTTTATGTTGTAATTTTTTTATATAAAAAATTTTCTACAGAAATTTGATATCGAAATTTTTCCATAAAAAAATTTACATCAAAATTTTCCATAAAAAAATTTATATCGAAATTTTCTATAAAAAATTTTGTATTGAAATTTTTCTATAAAAAAATTTATACTGAAAATTTCCTTTAAAAATTTTATGTAAAAAATTTTCAATCAAAATTTTTTTTTTATTAAATTTTCTATGAAAAATTTTTTTTAAAAATTTTCTATGAAAAATTTTATATCGAAAATTTTTTGGACATAAATTTTATTTTGAAAATTTTGTATCAACATTTTTTATAAAAATTTTATATCGAAATTTTCTATTAGAAATTTTCTGTAGTTTTTTTTTTAATATGCTTAAATTTGACTATACTTAATAACAGTGTAAACCGGACTTGATCTTAGTAAGGAAGGGCATCCAATGGTCGGGGTGGACTGTCTATTGTACTTTTTAATTTGGTAAGAATAAGATTAAAAGTTACAATGTTGAATTTGTGTATCCAAGAAGTACATATAGTTCATATTATAATCATGTTTATTTTATAAAGAATATCTAAAATTAATGATATAAAAAGTTTATATATATATTTACTTATAAGAGCATTGCTCACTATTTTATTTCTCTAAACTAAGTTTTATACGAGATTTAAGATGTTTTTACATATAAATTCAATTTCATAAATTTCTAGATATTTTAAAAAATATTAAGCTATCTTCTTTTCCAGCAAAATTTTCTGCTGCGAATTTTTCGCTATATTCAAAAGTGACTCAAATGCACTACTACCCATTTGCTTGACCATGCCATAAAACATTTGACTATTGGATTCCGTTAACAGCTCGTAAGGGGAACCAAATTCCACAACTTGACCAGCATCCATGACCAAAACCTTATCGCTATCCATTACGGTATTCAGTCGATGGGCAATTGTTAGAACGGTACAATTTTCAAATTTCAAACGAATTGTGGTTTGTATCAGGGCATCAGTTTGAGGATCAACATTGGCTGTAGCTTCATCCATTACCAAAATGCGATTTTCTCTTAGCAAAGCACGAGCCAAGCAGACCAATTGCCGTTGACCCACACTGAAGTTGGTGCCACCTTCGGAGATGGTACTAAGTAAGCCATGAGACATATCGGACACCACTTGTTTTAATTTAACCTGAAAATGAATTGAGATTTTCTGTAATATTCTGAGATTTTTTTATATTAATTTAATATTTACCTCTTCTAAAGCTTTCCATAACTTTTCGTCGGAGTACTCATCAAATGGATCTAGATTATAACGCATGGTTCCCGAAAATAGCACTGGTTCTTGGGGTATTATAGAAATTTTGCTTCTCAAATCATGTAAACCCATTTTTTGGGTATCCCTTTCATCTATCACTACCGCTCCCTCATTGTAGGACAAACGAAATAGGGCATTTATCAAAGACGACTTACCAGCCCCTGTTCTACCCACAATACCCACTTTCTCACAGGGTTTTATGGCGAAATTTAGAGATTTCAAAACATAATCCGATTTGGGATCGGGATCATAGCGTAAACTTAAATCATCGAATTTAATATAACCCTTTTCAGGCCATGTTTTGGGTGGCTTTTTATCAGGTTCTGACTCTAATTCTCCTTCCGGTTCGATGGTCTCATATTCCACCACTCTTTCCACGGAAGTCATGTTATTCTCCAATTCCGCTGACTGACGCATGCCCCATTGCACCATGCCAGTCATACCCATGGCCTGAGTAATGGCCAAACCCACATCTCCTCCATTTTCTGAAGAGAAGATAAAGAAACTTAGGGTAATAATGGCTATATATAGAACGCACAAACAGTCAAGCCAGTAGCCGAAAGCACGATTTGTGGCTAAAAACATATAGAAGCCGGAACTATGTATATCTTGATAGTTGTCGAATTCAGCAATTAAAATATCTTCGGCTCCAAAGGCTCGAATGGTGGCCAGGCCACTCAAGGAGGCTCCCAAGTGAGAATAAATGGGAGATCGATCTATAAAAGAAAACATAATTTCATAAAAAATCTAAAATTTATTAAAAATATACAAATTTTTACTTATAGCTTCCAATCGTTTAACATTCCTCGAGGTCTTCAGATAAAACGTTCTCAAATAATAAAATATAACCATCAGCACCGCCGAGATCAACAAATACCAGGGATTGACCAAACTCAAAACCACCAAAGTACCAATTAAACTCAAGAAAATTTGTATACAATCCATCATGACACTGGGTAGAAGTTCATCCACCTGACCTATATCTTTAGAAAATCTATTGAGTATTCGACCCGAGGGATTAGTATTGAAAAAGAACATAGAGGCGCGGGTAACACCTAAAAACATGGCATTATGAAGAGATATCGAAGAATTCTTGGCCAAGCTAAAGAACAAGAAACTACGAAATACGGAAAATAAAATGACAGCCAATGTAAGACCGGAAAATATATAAATATCAATATTATCACTTTCCGGATAACTCTTTTGATTTTTGTTAACCCTATGAAAACAGACAAGATATTAATATTAAAAAAACTAATAAATATATAAAAAAAAAACTTACCAGTAAGACAAAAAGAAATCGGAGCCTGAACCCAAAACCTGGGCAGTCAAACACAAAAAAGCCATAAACATTAACACCAACCAGCTGCCGCCACTTTTAAAGTATTTGCCATAAAGCTTCAAACCAATTTTACCCTGTTCTCGAGATTCTTGTACCGGCATGGGGGCATTATTTACTTCAACCGATTCTGTACTAGACACTGCTGAGTTCACACTTATTTGCCTGTCTCTTAACTTTCGCGCCTCTAGTAATTCCTTTTTACTTTCCTCACTCTCCTCGGCCTTGGATAGCAACTGGGCAAAATCTAAACCACTTTGTTGCATCGACTCATAGGTACCCAGAGCACTTATCTGACCCCTATCCATTATAACGATTACATCGGCCTGCTCCAAAAACTGCAATTGATGTGTCACCAATACCACTATCTGCTCGCTCAAATACTCTTTCATACACTCATTAAAGAGATGACGACCCACATGAGTATCTACGGCACTGAGAGGATCATCAAGCAAATAAATATCTGCTTTGCGATAGACTGCTCGTGCCAAATTAATACGAGCTTTTTGGCCACCCGATAGTGAAGCACCACGTTCTCCCACTATTGTTTTATCGCCATAAGGCAAAAGTTCAAAATCTCTTTGCAGAGCACATTTCTTAATAGTTTTATTGTAGCGCTGTTTGTCCATTGGCAGGCCAAAGAGTATATTTTGGCGGACGGTACCGGTAAAGAGCCAGGGTTCTTGGGAGGCGAAAGATAAAACACCATTAACCTCCTTGGTACCACTGGTAGGCGGTAGTTCGCCAAGAATGGCTTGCAGTAGACTGTTGGTAATGGAAATACAAAATATTTAATAAATAAGATATATATATATTCTTAAACGAGCAATAATTGTATGTATTTATATATATATAGAATGACTATCTCGAAAACGGCTCTAACGATTTTGATAAAATTTGGACAGTGGGTATGTTTTTGATGTATAGGTCGAAGAAGAAGGGACTTTTGGAACGTTTGCCTCTAAGAGGGTAAAAACGGGTAAAAAGTGGAAAAAATCGAAAACGCTATATCTCCTTAAGTAATAGGTATAGAAACAAAATTTAAATTACGTTTTAAACAGCTATGAAAATAAACGGACAGGTGTTTGGTACTTTTTTGAAACTATGTCCGATAAGGGGTAAAAAAGGGTGAAAATAGTTTTTTTGGTACCTTTTTAACCCAATCTTATATTTTAAACTAAGGAATATAGAAAGAAACTTTTGTGAAAGAAATATTGAACACGTATTTGGTACTTTTTTGATTTTGTGGCCAAAATGTGTAAAAAAAGGTATAAACTGATAACTTAACATCTACAAAAGTAATATGAATAGGAAAATTATGTTAACTGCTTTCTAATAAAATGTACCGAATTCAATTGGTACCAAAGAAGTACCAATTATGAATATGGAAATTTTTGAAATTAGGGGATAAAAAGGGGAAAAAATTAGTAATGTTATAACTTTAAAACAAATGAATGTTTGTCTGTATGTATGTTCTTTATAGAATAGTAAACTGTGAATTTGATCATGTTATGCTCTTCAGCAAAGATGTTGCGGATAAGCCGGCGGAGGTTTTTAAGTTTGTTAACTGAATTTCCGACAGGTGGCGCCACTGAAAATTACTAAAAATTAAGTAAATCGTAAACTGTACATTTGATCATACTATGATCCTTTGCAAAGTTGCAGCGCATGAGCCGGCGAATGCTTTTTAATTGGTGTGAATAATTTCCGACAGGTGGCGCTACTAAAAATTACTCAAAGTCAATTTAATCGTAAGCTGTACATATAATCATGCTATAATCTTTAGCAATGTTGTTGCACATGAGTCGGCGAAGGTTTCTTAATTGGTATGAAGAAATTTCGACAGGTGGCGCCACTGAAATTTACTTAAAGTCAATTTGATCGTAACCAATACATTTAGCAAAGTTATTGCGGATAATCCGACGAAGGTTTATTAATTGGAATGACGAAAGTCCGACAGGTGGCGCCACTGAAAATTACTCAAAATGAATTAAATCGTAAACTGTGCATTGGATCAGACTATAAGTGAATTAAATCATAAACTGTGCATTTGATCATGTTATGATCATAAGCAAAGTTGTTACGCATAAGCAGATGAAGGTTTCTTAGTGGTATGAACGACTTCAGGCGGCGCCACTGAAAACTACTCAAAAAAAAACTACTAAACTGTGCATTTGATCAGACTATAATCTTTAGCACAATTGTTGCGCATGAGTCGACGGAGGTTTCTGTTGATATGACCAATTTTCGAAATTATTTAAAATGAGTTAAACTGTAACTGTATAAAATTAAATATATAAAAACTTTAAAATTTGCCTCAAAATGCGTATCATAAAGCTCCGAGCAAGGCTCGGTCAACCAGGTACTACTTATACTAATACTAATGCTAGCTCTTACCTTGATTTCCCCGAACCCACTGGTCCAACAACAGCTACCAATGTTTTAGGTTTAATACTCAAATTAATGTTGTTCAAATTAAACTCCGTAGATTTTCGATTCCACTTAGCCTTAAAGTCTTTCATAACAATACAAGACTCTGGTTTATTATCTTCAGCCAACAAGCTTTCCTTTTTTCCATTTTCACTGACGATAGCACCATCAAAAATGTTTTGTTGATCCTTATCGCTCTTGATAGTATCCAGTGTGACTTCCTCCAACATCAAAAAGTCTTGCATACGCTTAAATGAGACTAAAGTCTCGGCCAATTGAGCTATGGCCAAAGGAAAGAAAACCGTTTCAATGTTTCTTAAAACATTGAAATAAGCCGTAGTAGCAAAGGCCTTCTCCGCAGTCAAAAAATTGCCTAATAAGACATAACCCACTAGACTGCCAAAGGTGGAAATGCGACTTACGAACATTATAAAAGAAGCCAAAGTACCGCGTATATAATTGGCGACACGAATAACCTTCATTTCTTTGGCTCTCATATCGGCGACCATCTTGCCAAAGGGATATTCCCAGGCATACATTTTGATCACCTGAATACCGGTAATGATTTCATTCATCATGCGCACACGCTGATCCGTGCATAGAGCAGTTTGTAGACGCACAATAGCGGATTTTTTACCCAAATACGCTTGTAAGGGTAGAAACAGTAACATAAGGATGACGCCAATCAGCGCAGAAATGCCAATCTAAGGGGATGTATGCAAAAATAATCTAATTCAATTAAAAAAAACCAAGTTTACTTACCTCCAAATACATTAAATATGTTACCAAGGCCAAACATATTGGACCTATAAACAAATAGTGTATATGCATTAGCGAAGTATCCAGGCGTCCCACATCGTTAGACATTAAGTTCACGACCTGGCCCGATGTTGTCTCACCCAAGGCTGTTTTACTTAGACGCAATGATTTGCGATAAATAAGACTACAGAGAGCCAAACGAACTTTCATGCCCGAGTGTAATATTCCCAGCATATTGGGATGCAAAAAGACAACAGTTAGTAAACTGCACAAAATAACTCCCATGGCATAGAGATAGGCGTCGGTTTGAGTTTGGCCAGTAGACTCGCCATAATATGCTACCAGGTTTCCCAGAAACAGAGGCTGCATAACTCTTTAGAGAAAAGACAAACATAAATATTTAATAGATCGTGGCAGTTTTATTTAGTTAAACTTACCTAAGACCAACTTCAATTAATAATGCGAAAATACCCAGAAACATATAATGTAAACCAAATACTTTCAGGGCAGCTTTTAATAAGCTGGGCTGCTTATTGGAAAGTTTAGCTTTTTGAACTTGTTCTTCCCAGGCTTTGCTGAGTTTGTCGCCGACAAAGTCTGTAAAAAATTTTCAAGAATAATTTAAAAAATAAATTGTGAGATTCTGCTTAAACAAAGTATTTTTAAAAAAACACTTTATTTAGAAAAATTCAGAAATAGAAATTTTATAAAGAAAAATTTTCTATAGAAAATTTGTTGTCTCAAAAAGTTTTCTATAGAAAGTTCTTTGTCTCAAAAAAGTTTTCTTTAGAAAATTTTTTGACTCAAAAAGTTTTCTATAGAAAATTTTTTGTCTCAAAAAGTTTTCTATAGGAAATTTTTTGAGACAAAGAACTTTCTATAGAAAACTTTTTGAGACAACAAATTTTCTATAGAAAATTTATAAATATAATTTTAAATACTATAACGCCATCTAATTGTCAAACTAAATTATAGTACTATCTAATCAACTCTGTTTAGAGACATATTTTTTAAGCGCCTCTGAATTGAGGACATTTTGTAAAATAAAACACATTCTAGAACAAATAAACGTGGCGAACAGACGTATTTAATTAAATCGAGCCATTGCACTATAGAAAATTTTTTGTCTCAAAAAGTTTTCTATAGAAAATTTTTTGTCTCAAAAAGTTTTCTATAAAAAATTTTTTGTCTCAAAAAGTTTTCTATAGAAAATTTTTTGTCTCAAAAAGTTTTCTATAGAAAATTTTTTGTCTCAAAAAGTTTTCTATAGAAAATTTTTTGTCTCAAAAAGTTTTTTATAGAAAATTTTTTGTCTCAAAAAGTTTTCTATAGAAAATTTTTTGTCTCAAAAAGTTTTCTATAGAAAATTTTTTGTCTTAAAAAGTTTTCTATAGAAAATTTTTTGTCTCAAAAAGTTTTCTATAGAAAATTTTTTGTCTCAAAAAGTTTTCTATAGAAAATTTTTTGTCTCAAAAAGTTTTCTATAGAAAATTTTTTGTCTCAAAAACTTTTCTATAGAAAATTGTTTGTCTCAAAAAGTTTTCTATAGAAAATTTTTTGTCTCAAAAAATTTTCTTTAGAATTTTTTTTGTCTCAAAAAAGTTTTCTTTAGATCTTTTTTTTTTTTGTCAAAAAAGTTTTCCTTAGAAATTTTTTTTTTCAAATAAGTTTTCTTTAGAAAATTTTTTGTCTCAAAAAAGTTTTCTATAGAAAATTTGTTGTCTCAAAAAAGTTTTCTTTAGAAAATTTTTGTCTCAAAAAAGTTTTCTTTAGAAAATTTTTTGTCTCAAAAAGGTTTTCTTTAGAAAATTTTTTGTCTCAAAAAACTTTTCTTTAGAAAACTTTTTGTCTCAAAAATGTTTTCTTTTGAAAATTTTTTGTCTCAAAAAAGTTTTCTTTAGAAAATTTTTTGTCCCAAGAAAGTTTTCTTTAGAAAATTTTTTATCTCAAAAAATTTTCTTTAGAAAGTTTATTGTCTCAAAAAATTTTTCTTTAGAAAATTTTTTGTCTCAAAAATGTTTTCTTTAGAAATTTTTTTCTCTCAAGAAAAGTTTTATTAAGAAAATTGTTTGTCTCAAGAAAAGTTTTCTTTAGAAAATATTTTGTCTCAAGAAAAGTTTTCTTTAGAAAATTTTTTGTCTCAAGAAAAGTTTTCTTTAGAAAATTTTTTGTCTCAAAAATGTTTTCTTTAGACAATTTTTTGTCTCAAAAAAGTTTTCTTTAGAAAATTTTTTTGTCTCAACAAAAGTTTTCTTTAGAAATTTTTTTGTCTCAACGAATGTTTTCTTTAGAAAATTTTTTATCTGAAGAAAAGTTTTCTTTAGAAAATTTTTTATCTCAAATAGTTTTCTATAGAAATTTTTTTGTCTCAAAAAGTTTTCTATAGAAAATTTTTTGTCTCAAAAAGTTTTCTATAGAAAATTTTTTGTCTCAAAAAGTTTTTTATAGAAAATTTTTTGTCTCAAAAAGTTTTCTATAGAAAATTTTTTGTCTCAAAAAGTTTTCTATAGAAAATTTTTTGTCTTAAAAAGTTTTCTATAGAAAATTTTTTGTCTCAAAAAGTTTTCTATAGAAAATTTTTTGTCTCAAAAAGTTTTCTATAGAAAATTTTTTGTCTCAAAAACTTTTCTATAGAAAATTTTTTGTCTCAAAAACTTTTCTATAGAAAATTGTTTGTCTCAAAAAGTTTTCTGTAGAAAATTTTTTGTCTCAAAAAGTTTTCTATAGAAAATTTTTTGTCTTAAAAAGTTTTCTATAGAAAATTTTTTGTCTCAAAAAGTATTCTATATAAAATTTTTTGTCTCAAAAAGTTTTCTATAGAAAATTTTTTGTCTCAAAAAGTTTTCTATAGAAAATTTTTTGTCTCAAAAAGTTTTCTATAGAAAATTTTTTGTCTCAAAGAGTTTTCTTTAGAAAATTTTTTGTCTCAAGAAAAGTTTTCTTTAGAAAATTTTTTGTCTCAAAAATGTTTTCTTTAGACAATTTTTTGTCTCAAAAAAGTTTTCTTTAGAAAATTTTTTTGTCTCAACAAAAGTTTTCTTTAGAAATTTTTTTGTCTCAACAAAAGTTTTCTTTAGAAATTTTTTTGTCTCAACGAATGTTTTCTTTAGAAAATTTTTTATCTCAAGAAAAGTTTTCTTTAGAAAATTTTTTATCTCAAATAGTTTTCTATAGAAATTTTTTTGTCTCAAAAAGTTTTCTATAGAAAATTTTTTGTCTCAAAAAGTTTTCTATAGAAAATTTTTTGTCTCAAAAAGTTTTTTATAGAAAATTTTTTGTCTCAAAAAGTTTTCTATAGAAAATTTTTTGTCTCAAAAAGTTTTCTATAGAAAATTTTTTGTCTCAAAAAGTTTTCTATAGAAAATTTTTTGTCTCAAAAAGTTTTCTATAGAAAATTTTTTGTCTTAAAAAGTTTTCTATAGAAAATTTTTTGTCTCAAAAAGTTTTCTATAGAAAATTTTTTGTCTCAAAAAGTTTTCTATAGAAAATTTTTTGTCTCAAAAACTTTTCTATAGAAAATTGTTTGTCTCAAAAAGTTTTCTGTAGAAAATTTTTTGTCTCAAAAAGTTTTCTATAGAAAATTTTTTGTCTTAAAAAGTTTTCTATAGAAAATTTTTTGTCTCAAAAAGTATTCTATATAAAATTTTTTGTCTCAAAAAGTTTTCTATAGAAAATTTTTTGTCTCAAAAAGTTTTCTATAGAAAATTTTTTGTCTCAAAAAGTTTTCTATAGAAAATTTTTTGTCTCAAAGAGTTTTCTTTAGAAAATTTTTTGTCTCAAAAAGTTTTCTATAGAAAATTTTTTGTCTCAAAAAGTTTTCTATAGAAAATTTTTTGTCTCAAAAAGTTTTCTATAGAAAATTTTTTGTCTCAAAAAGTTTTCTATAGAAAATTTTTTGTCTCAAAAACTTTTCTATAGAAAATTGTTTGTCTCAAAAAGTTTTCTATAGAAAATTTTTTGTCTCAAAAAATTTTCTTTAGAATTTTTTTTGTCTCAAAAAAGTTTTCTTTAGATTTTTTTTTTTTGTCAAAAAAGTTTTCCTTAGAAATTTTTTTTTTCAAATAAGTTTTCTTTAGAAAATTTTTTGTCTCAAAAAAGTTTTCTATAGAAAATTTGTTGTCTCAAAAAAGTTTTCTTTAGAAAATTTTTGTCTCAAAAAAGTTTTCTTTAGAAAATTTTTTGTCTCAAAAAAGTTTTCTTTAGAAAATTTTTTGTCTCAAAAAACTTTTCTTTAGAAAACTTTTTGTCTCAAAAATGTTTTCTTTTGAAAATTTTTTGTCTCAAAAAAGTTTTCTTTAGAAAATTTTTTGTCCCAAGAAAAGTTTTCTTTAGAAAATTTTTTATCTCAAAAAATTTTCTTTAGAAAGTTTATTGTCTCAAAAAATTTTTCTTTAGAAAATTTTTTGTCTCAAAAATGTTTTCTTTAGAAATTTTTTTCTCTCAAGAAAAGTTTTATTAAGAAAATTGTTTGTCTCAAGAAAAGTTTTCTTTAGAAAATATTTTGTCTCAAGAAAAGTTTTCTTTAGAAAATTTTTTGTCTCAAGAAAAGTTTTCTTTAGAAAATTTTTTGTCTCAAAAATGTTTTCTTTAGACAATTTTTTGTCTCAAAAAAGTTTTCTTTAGAAAATTTTTTTGTCTCAACAAAAGTTTTCGTTAGAAATTTTTTTGTCTCAACGAATGTTTTCTTTAGAAAATTTTTTATCTCAAGAAAAGTTTTCTTTAGAAAATTTTTTATCTCAAATAGTTTTCTATAGAAATTTTTTTGTCTCAAAAAGTTTTCTATAGAAAATTTTTTGTCTCAAAAAGTTTTCTATAGAAAGTTTTTTGTCTCAAAAAGTTTTTTATAGAAAATTTTTTGTCTCAAAAAGTTTTCTATAGAAAATTTTTTGTCTCAAAAAGTTTTCTATAGAAAATTTTTTGTCTTAAAAAGTTTTCTATAGAAAATTTTTTGTCTCAAAAAGTTTTCTATAGAAAATTTTTTGTCTCAAAAACTTTTCTATAGAAAATTGTTTGTCTCAAAAAGTTTTCTATAGAAAATTTTTTGTCTCAAAAAGTTTTCTATAGAAAATTTTTTGTCTTAAAAAGTTTTCTATAGAAAATTTTTTGTCTCAAAGAGTTTTCTTTAGAAAATTTTTTGTCTCAAAAAGTTTTCTATAGAAAATTTTTTGTCTCAAAAAGTTTTCTATAGAAAATTTTTTGTCTCAAAAAGTTTTCTATAGAAAATTTTTTGTCTCAACAAGTTTTCTATAGAAAATTTTTTGTCTCAAAAAGTTTTCTATAGAAAATTTTTTGTCTCAAAAAGTTTTCTATAGAAAATTTTTTGTCTCAAAAAGTTTTCTATAGAAAATTTTTTGTCTCAAAAAGTTTTTTATAGAAAATTTTTTGTCTCAAAAAGTTTTCTATAGAAAATTTTTTGTCTCAAAAAGTTTTCTATAGAAAATTTTTTGTCTTAAAAAGTTTTTTATAGAAAATTGTTTGTCTCAAAAAGTTTTCTATAGAAAATTTTTTGTCTCAAAAAGTTTTCTATAGAAAATTGTTTGTCTCAAAAAGTTTTCTATAGAAAATTTTTTGTCTCAAAAAGTTTTCTATAGAAAATTTTTTGTCTTAAAAAAGTTTTCTATAGAAAATTTTTTGTCTCAAAAACTTTTCTATAGAAAATTTTTTGTCTCAAAAACTTTTCTATAGAAAATTGTTTGTCTCAAAAAGTTTTCTGTAGAAAATTTTTTGTCTCAAAAAGTTTTCTATAGAAAATTTTTTGTCTTAAAAAGTTTTCTATAGAAAATTTTTTGTCTCAAAAAGTATTCTATATAAAATTTTTTGTCTCAAAAAGTTTTCTATAGAAAATTTTTTGTCTCAAAAAGTTTTCTATAGAAAATTTTTTGTCTCAAAAAGTTTTCTATAGAAAATTTTTTGTCTCAAAGAGTTTTCTTTAGAAAATTTTTTGTCTCAAGAAAAGTTTTCTTTAGAAAATTTTTTGTCTCAAAAATGTTTTCTTTAGACAATTTTTTGTCTCAAAAAAGTTTTCTTTAGAAAATTTTTTTGTCTCAACAAAAGTTTTCTTTAGAAATTTTTTTGTCTCAACAAAAGTTTTCTTTAGAAATTTTTTTGTCTCAACGAATGTTTTCTTTAGAAAATTTTTTATCTCAAGAAAAGTTTTCTTTAGAAAATTTTTTATCTCAAATAGTTTTCTATAGAAATTTTTTTGTCTCAAAAAGTTTTCTATAGAAAATTTTTTGTCTCAAAAAGTTTTCTATAGAAAATTTTTTGTCTCAAAAAGTTTTTTATAGAAAATTTTTTGTCTCAAAAAGTTTTCTATAGAAAATTTTTTGTCTCAAAAAGTTTTCTATAGAAAATTTTTTGTCTCAAAAAGTTTTCTATAGAAAATTTTTTGTCTCAAAAAGTTTTCTATAGAAAATTTTTTGTCTTAAAAAGTTTTCTATAGAAAATTTTTTGTCTCAAAAAGTTTTCTATAGAAAATTTTTTGTCTCAAAAAGTTTTCTATAGAAAATTTTTTGTCTCAAAAACTTTTCTATAGAAAATTGTTTGTCTCAAAAAGTTTTCTGTAGAAAATTTTTTGTCTCAAAAAGTTTTCTATAGAAAATTTTTTGTCTTAAAAAGTTTTCTATAGAAAATTTTTTGTCTCAAAAAGTATTCTATATAAAATTTTTTGTCTCAAAAAGTTTTCTATAGAAAATTTTTTGTCTCAAAAAGTTTTCTATAGAAAATTTTTTGTCTCAAAAAGTTTTCTATAGAAAATTTTTTGTCTCAAAGAGTTTTCTTTAGAAAATTTTTTGTCTCAAAAAGTTTTCTATAGAAAATTTTTTGTCTCAAAAAGTTTTCTATAGAAAATTTTTTGTCTCAAAAAGTTTTCTATAGAAAATTTTTTGTCTCAAAAAGTTTTCTATAGAAAATTTTTTGTCTCAAAAACTTTTCTATAGAAAATTGTTTGTCTCAAAAAGTTTTCTATAGAAAATTTTTTGTCTCAAAAAATTTTCTTTAGAATTTTTTTTGTCTCAAAAAAGTTTTCTTTAGATTTTTTTTTTTTGTCAAAAAAGTTTTCCTTAGAAATTTTTTTTTTCAAATAAGTTTTCTTTAGAAAATTTTTTGTCTCAAAAAAGTTTTCTATAGAAAATTTGTTGTCTCAAAAAAGTTTTCTTTAGAAAATTTTTGTCTCAAAAAAGTTTTCTTTAGAAAATTTTTTGTCTCAAAAAAGTTTTCTTTAGAAAATTTTTTGTCTCAAAAAACTTTTCTTTAGAAAACTTTTTGTCTCAAAAATGTTTTCTTTTGAAAATTTTTTGTCTCAAAAAAGTTTTCTTTAGAAAATTTTTTGTCCCAAGAAAAGTTTTCTTTAGAAAATTTTTTATCTCAAAAAATTTTCTTTAGAAAGTTTATTGTCTCAAAAAATTTTTCTTTAGAAAATTTTTTGTCTCAAAAATGTTTTCTTTAGAAATTTTTTTCTCTCAAGAAAAGTTTTATTAAGAAAATTGTTTGTCTCAAGAAAAGTTTTCTTTAGAAAATATTTTGTCTCAAGAAAAGTTTTCTTTAGAAAATTTTTTGTCTCAAGAAAAGTTTTCTTTAGAAAATTTTTTGTCTCAAAAATGTTTTCTTTAGACAATTTTTTGTCTCAAAAAAGTTTTCTTTAGAAAATTTTTTTGTCTCAACAAAAGTTTTCGTTAGAAATTTTTTTGTCTCAACGAATGTTTTCTTTAGAAAATTTTTTATCTCAAGAAAAGTTTTCTTTAGAAAATTTTTTATCTCAAATAGTTTTCTATAGAAATTTTTTTGTCTCAAAAAGTTTTCTATAGAAAATTTTTTGTCTCAAAAAGTTTTCTATAGAAAGTTTTTTGTCTCAAAAAGTTTTTTATAGAAAATTTTTTGTCTCAAAAAGTTTTCTATAGAAAATTTTTTGTCTCAAAAAGTTTTCTATAGAAAATTTTTTGTCTTAAAAAGTTTTCTATAGAAAATTTTTTGTCTCAAAAAGTTTTCTATAGAAAATTTTTTGTCTCAAAAACTTTTCTATAGAAAATTGTTTGTCTCAAAAAGTTTTCTATAGAAAATTTTTTGTCTCAAAAAGTTTTCTATAGAAAATTTTTTGTCTTAAAAAGTTTTCTATAGAAAATTTTTTGTCTCAAAGAGTTTTCTTTAGAAAATTTTTTGTCTCAAAAAGTTTTCTATAGAAAATTTTTTGTCTCAAAAAGTTTTCTATAGAAAATTTTTTGTCTCAAAAAGTTTTCTATAGAAAATTTTTTGTCTCAACAAGTTTTCTATAGAAAATTTTTTGTCTCAAAAAGTTTTCTATAGAAAATTTTTTGTCTCAAAAAGTTTTCTATAGAAAATTTTTTGTCTCAAAAAGTTTTCTATAGAAAATTTTTTGTCTCAAAAAGTTTTTTATAGAAAATTTTTTGTCTCAAAAAGTTTTCTATAGAAAATTTTTTGTCTCAAAAAGTTTTCTATAGAAAATTTTTTGTCTTAAAAAGTTTTTTATAGAAAATTGTTTGTCTCAAAAAGTTTTCTATAGAAAATTTTTTGTCTCAAAAAGTTTTCTATAGAAAATTGTTTGTCTCAAAAAGTTTTCTATAGAAAATTTTTTGTCTCAAAAAGTTTTCTATAGAAAATTTTTTGTCTTAAAAAAGTTTTCTATAGAAAATTTTTTGTCTCAAAAAGTATTCTATAGAAAATTTTTTGTCTCAAAAAGTTTTCTTTAGAAATTTTTTTGTTTCAAAAAAGTTTTCTTCAGAAAATTTTTTTTGTCTCAAAAGAGTTTTCTTTATAAAATTTTTTGTCTTAAAAAAGTTTTCTTTAGAAAATTTTTTGTTTCCAGAGAAGTTTTCTTTTGAAAATTTTTTGTCTCAAGAAAAGTTTTCTTTAGAAATTTTTTTGTCTCAACGAAAGTTTTCTTTAGAAAATTTTTTATCTCAAGAAAAGTTTTCTTTAGAAAATTTTTTATCTCAAATAGTTTTCTATAGAAATTTTTTTGTCTCAAAAAGTTTTTTTTTATAATTTTTCTTTTGTCTTAAAATGTTTGTCTTTAGAATTTTTTCTATATCAAAAAGTTTTCTTTAGAATTTTATTTTGTTCAAAAATGTTTTCGTTAGTTTTTTTTTGTCTCAAAAAGTTTTCTTAAGAATTTTTTTTTATCTCAGCAAAAGATTTTTTTAAAAAAATTTTTGTCTTAACAAAAGTTTGTTTTATAATCTTTTTTGTTTTCTTTAGAAAAAAGTTTTCTAGAAAATCTTTTTCTCAAGAAGTTTTTTTTATTAAATTTTTTTTTAGGAATTTGTTTTTACACAAAAAAAATCTGTTTAAAATTTTTTGGTTTTATTGTTTTGGTTTTTTACCTGATTTGTGTTCATTTAAGGCACGATATAGATCACTGTTATCTAGGACTTTTTTTCGTCCTTTGAAGAACGTTGGCATTGTAAAACTATAAAAGAAGAAAAATTATTTGTCACTGTTTAAAATTTTTTTTATTTAACCTTTAAACACTTGAATACAATTTTTATGATATTTTAATGATTCAAATGTCCTTAATCTTTATATGTTTAACTTTTTTTTGATATAAGGATATTTTTTGACTTCGATGTCTCATGACATTAATAGTTAAATTCACATAATTTTTAACGGACTAAATCCTACCAGAACATTAAAGATGAAAATATATTCGAATGCTCGCGCGGATTTTCCGGCAACTCGTCGCCTTTAAAAGACTGCATTTCGAAACAATTTTTTAAGCCACTTTTTCGACTAACTCGTTTTTAACTATTACACAATAAAAATTTAAAGTTTATATTTTTAAAAAACTCTCAACCATCCAATTCAACCGACTTACGATTAATGATGCAAATCATTTGGAAAATTCTAAACTAACTTATGCTATCAACTAATTTGTGAAATATTTTTAAAAAGATAAGGACTTTATTATCGCTTCTTTTAAATTGCCTTAAGAAACCTGACAAATCTAGTGTGAATTTTATTTGGTTTATCTTCCTTTAGTCAAATTTATGGTATCAAGTGGCGGCCTATTGATTAGAATTGAAGGTTTTTTTTATTTCATTTAGAGATAAATGCAAGTAAACAAAAATAACTTGCAAATCATCACGTTTTAATATACAAAAACAATAAAATACAAAATCAACATGATTAAGAATAAATTGTTTATCTCTCTTAACTTTTGTAGATATTTTAAAAAATTTAATTTAACTCAAATTTATCATTAAGCTACAGGTTGATAAACAGTTTTCCTTTTGACTTCATGTAAATCTTATCAATGTCTGTGTCTAGTTGTACAAAATGAGATAAGACAAACAGTTAAAAATCTTTTATTGATAGTTCAAGAGTTATAAATAATGACAAGTTAAGAGACAGACTGATAAAAAATAAAAATGGTTAATGTCAATTTTATATTTTGTCATAATAAATTTTTTTTGATGTTAACAAATTTTCCATGTTAAATTTTTTTATAGAAAATTTTAACATCGAAAATTTTCTATAGAAAATTTTAACATCGAAAATTTTCTATAGAAAATTTTAACATCGAAAATTTTCTATAGAAAATTTTAACATCGAAAATTTTCTATAGAAAATTTTAACATCGAAAATGTTCACGCACGTATTATTTTATTATTATCATTATTCTATTATCATTATTATCATTAACCTCATTATTATCATTTACATCATTATTTTAATACCGTCCCTAATTATTTGGAGAGTACTGTTTACCCTTTCCCGTAAACGCTCTCACTCTCAGCAAAAGCTTTACTTAACGAAAGCCTCTTTAGTTAATAAAAATTAGTTCTTAAAAACTTCAACTGAGTTGAAGTTTTTTAATGTAGGTCAGTTACAAACCGATCTCCCTCGATAAAGGTACATTATAAGAACCCCAGAATTCATAATAAAGTATTTTTTTTTTGAATAATTATTTCTTATGTATTTATTTGTTTCCTTCTATAAACCCGGACGGACAAGCGAATTCTGTTTTAATACAAAACCATCCTCGGAATTAAACATTTTTTGGTCCTTCGAACCGGATGTATTAATGAGGAATTTATTATATATTTTAAAGGAAACTGTCCGGATTACCCTAGTGTAAAATAAAATAGAAATCTGAGAAAACCCAGCCGAAGAATCTTAATTTTGTTCAACTCTAAAAGTGATTAAAAAGGATTTATTAAGCCAAACGAAAACTACATTATTTTTTGGAATAAAATAACCCGTAAATCGCAAGTAAAAACTTTAAAATTGAAACAGTGAGTATTAAATGAAATTAAAAAAAGTGGAAAATATATTGTAAATTAGCTCTCGTGCACATACTCTTCAAATTTTTGTTACGTACATACAAATCTTGAAACCGTTAGTTTTTTTTCTGATTTTCATAAAACTCTGTCAATTTAGTGATGAAATCCACATGTTGCTAGAATTGGTTCAGCAACATTTTTTTTTATATCTGGAAAAAGCAATATTACTAAAGTGTCTCTTCATCTCTCTATTAAATAGTTTCCAGAATTTTGTATTCAAGCCTTTGGAAACATTGAAAATGCAATTTCTCTTACCAAGTTTTTTTTAATTTTTATTGGAAATAAAGAAAAATCTTGTAACCTTTTTTTGAATTATAGGTATGCAATTTTAGTGTTTTATGAAATTTTAACAAATAATTTCCTGATATGATCAATTTAAGAAAAGGAAAAGATTTTTACACTCTAAAAATGAATAAAACCTATAATTAAATAAAATTTTCCTATTTAAAATCCCTACATATTACAAAATTTTCTAAAGTGAATTAAAATTTGCTGTAAATATTTTAACTAATGGAAATTATATTACTTAAAATTTATTGAATACATTTTTCTAAAACAATTTTGTGCAATTTAAACTTTGGTAAATTTTTTCTCTAAAATTGTACACGAATTATTTAAAGCTTCTAAATTAAATATTTTAAATCATTTTATACAAATTTGTGTGAGCATTTTTACATTTATTGGAAAAAAAATAAATTATTGCGACCCTTAAAGGAATAAGAGTTGTTTTGTCAGATTTTTTTACTCTGATTGAAATCCAATCGGTTTAAACGTGTTCTAAGATACTTTTTATTACCCTAGATAGTGCTGCTACTGCACTATTTACTAACCCTACAACTCTCTTTCGTTTAATTTAATTAACCCTATCACTCTCTTTTCGTTAAATTTAAAAATTTTTAATTATGCTTTTTTAATAAAACTAAACTTCTCATAACTTCAAAATTTGATTGACTATATATTTACTCTTGTTTTTGGAATTTCTTACTTGAACTCTCTTATCACATATCGAAGTTTGATTAACTGTTTCAACTAGATACTCTTAATCTCTCACTTTTCTGTAACTTAAATACTTTCTGTGCGACTTTGCTGAATTATTTTAACGGCCTCTCTTGCTTTTTATCTCTTTGTAATACCATCGTTTTTCTTAAGTTTCTCTTCAAATTAATTCAAAATTTTTGTGCGAATTTGCTGAATTATTTTAACGGCCTCTCTTGCTCTTTATCTCTTTGTAATATCATCGTTTTTTCTTGAGTTTCTCTTCAAATTAATTCAAAATTTTTGTGCGAATTTGCTGAATTATTTTAACGGCCTCTCTTGCTCTTTATCTCTTTGTAATATCATCGTTTTTCTTAAGTTTCTCTTCAAATTAACCCATTGTGAGTTCGTGCGATTTAATTATAACCTTTGGTTTTTCCAAATTCGTTAAGGCACATAGTTACTTTGGCAAAGAGAATTTTCGTTAGCGTAAATTTTTTTTGTTTGCTCCTTGATTTTGTCACATTTTTGGGATTTGTTAAACAACTTTCGTGACCAAAGATGTCTGAGCTAAATAATTTTATAAGAGCATCGGATCGTGTGGTGGAATTTTACGCTTATTTTTCTAACTTACCCCAGGATGACCATACTATACACAGTCTAGAAATTCAAAAGGATGAGATTGTTCACCTTTGGTCTACTTTGCGAAATGTATATGACACTCTCTTAGGAAGAATAGGGGCAACAGAGGAAGAAATCAACGTTGAAACTGTTAAAAACAAGTTTTATGTGGCATACAGCGCTCACCTCAAATGTCTGTCTAAAGCTAACGAGCTTTTGGATACCCTTAAAGATTACCCTGCTCATACAGCCGATGTTCATGTACCATCTATGACCCGTATTAATCTCCCCCCCTGCGATATGGACAATTTCAATGGCGATTACGATTCATGGCCCACTTTTCGGGATCAGTTTTCAGCCTTATATGGTGGACAGGACCATATACCTCCGGTTGAAAAACTGTGCCACCTTCTCAAAAAGACTAAAGGTGAGGCGCATGAAATAGTACGGTCTTGCCCTTTCACTAATGCCGGATTTCAAATGGCCTGGAAATGTCTAGTGGATCGTTATGAGAACAAACGTGTTCTTATAAATGCTCAGTTAAAAACGCTTTTTGGAATTTCGCACATAGCCAAGGAATCAGGTCCTAGTATTAAGGCACTTCAGCGAACAATAAATAACTGTGTCACAAATTTAACGCTGCTACAAATAGATACCAACAATTGGGATGTAATTTTTGTCTATATGTGCTCAACATGTCTACCCGATGTTACTCTTAACCTGTGGGAACAATCTTTAAGGAACAGCAGTGAATTGCCAACCTGGAAGGATATGGATGCCTTTTTGACAAGTCGTTTTCATACATTGGAGTCTGTTAGTGACATACGGTCATCCAATTCCACCCAGAACTCTTTTAAGAAACCTCAGCCGAATAAGTCTGAAAACTTTCGAGACTATAAGAAAGTAAGTTCCTTTCATACTAATATTTCAGCAAATAAAATTAAGTGCTTCTTGTGTCAAGATGTTCATCCGCTGCGTTTATGCCCCACATTCTTGCGCATGTCTGTAGACGAAAGGTTCGCAACGGTTAAGGCCCAAAACCGTTGTTCTAACTGCTTAGCTACCTCTCACGACTTCAAGAAATGCAAAAGCCAATATGTTTGTTCCCTCTGTAGACAGAAACACCACTCCCTTTTACATCGTTCCCAGTCTTCGAATTCCAATCAAACTTCTCAAAAACCAATCGTAACTACTAATAACATTCACTTTTCTAACTCGACATCATCTAACCCTACAAACCCAATAAATTATGATCAACCATCAACTTCGGCCGCAGCAGCACGGATTCGACAATCATTTTCAACCCATGTACAGTCCACTCAACCAAACTTATGACTTCTCGGAACTGCATTGGTTACAGTTTGTATAGAAGACGTTAGTTATACCATTAGAGCCCTAATCGACCCTGCATCAGAAGTATCCTTTATATCACGATCCGTCCAAAGAAAGCTGAATTTGCCTTTTAGACTTTTCCAAACATCCATCGTTGGTCTTAGTGGTTCGGTCACTGCCACGTCCACTCAGGTCTGTACGGTACAAATTAGATCACCTAAGGAACCACTATTCACACTTGATGCTGAAGTTTATGTCATCGGAAGACTTACTGGACCTTTGCCATATACCCCATCTTCAGAGTTTGCCGATTTGTGTCTGGCAGATAATACTCGTCGTTCGTCTACTGAGGTAGATATTCTACTCGGATGTGATGTTTATCCTAAAATCATTCGTAATGGAGTAGTATGGAACGATTCTCAGTCTCTAGTTGCCCAGAATAGTGTTTTTGGTTGGATCGTTACAGGTCGAACGACATCTCTTTCAACTACATCTCCTATATCGTCGTTTTTTAATAAAATTGATGTAGACCATCTCCTACGTCGTTTTTGGGAACTTGAAGAAATCCCTCGTATCAAACAGATGTCAGATGATGACAAATACTGTGAGGATCTGTATACGAAAACAACGTTTCGCAATGAAGAAGGTCGTTTTGTTGTTTCCCTTCCTTTTATTCGGACATTCCCTCATCAAAAAACCCTTGGACCTTCTCGGACTATTGCTTTATCCCAATTCACTCGTAATGAAACTCGATTATGTAAGAATATCGAGTCCAAATCACTATACGACAATGTTATAATGGAGTATCTTACCCTTCAACATATGAAATTGGTTACCCCCGACTTTTCCATTAAACCCCGGTCCTATTATTTACCACATCACGCTGTAGTAAAGCCTGATAGCACTACAACCAAGCTTCGAGTTGTGTTTAATGCATCTTCTCTATCATCGAATGGCGTTAGTCTAAATGATGTTCTTTACCCCGGTCCAGTTTTGCAAGCCGACTTACCTTCTCTTATCCTAAGATGGCGGCTTTTTAAATACGTTTATAACGCAGATATTGAGAAGATGTATCGCCAAATACTCGTAAACCCCGATCACACCCCTTATCAGCGAATTTTATTCCGCACTTCACCCCAAGAAGAAGTTTGTGACTTCGAATTAAAGACAGTTACGTTTGGCGTAAACTGTGCCCCCTATTTGGCAATCAGAACCCTTTTGGAATTAGCCAATCAGTGTGAAAAAGATAACCCCCATGTTTCAAGAATTATAAAGAGCTACATGTATGTAGACGACGTGCTTTTTGGAGCTCATGATATCAATGAAGCTATAAAGTCTCGAAATGATCTTATTGCTGTCTTACACTCCGCTGGCTTCATTTTACGAAAGTGGACGGCTAATAACACATCCATTTTAAACGATATCCCCCCTGAACATCTACTCGATGTAGAGTTTTTGAATCTCTCTGACTTGTGCACTTCGAAACTTCTAGGTTTAAAATGGAATGCTGGTCATGATATATTCTATTTTACCCCCCTTAAACATCCTAATACATATAACTTTACAAAAAGGGCTGTTCTGTCTGAGATTGCAAAGTTATTTGACCCCGCGGGATGGTTGGCTCCAAAGTTAGTGGTTGCAAAAATTTTAATGCAGCAGATTTGGAAAGATGGCACTGAGTGGGATGAAACAATAAAACCAGCAACTCTTAAACAATGGACTCATTTTCTCGAGGATTATCCCAATATTGAAAATATCAAAATCCCTCGATACTTAAACTATCACCCCAGTTTTTCCGTCGAAATACACGGTTTTTGTGATGCTTCGGAGAAGGCATACGCTGCAGCCCTATATATCCGTTGTGAATCACCAGAAGGACTTATTTTTACTGCATTACTATCTTCCAAAACAAAAGTTGCACCACTTAAATTCATCACATTACCCCGAAAAGAGCTTTGTGGAGCAGAGCTCTTAGCTAGAATGTTTAGTCATGTTAAAACCCAGCTCCCTTTATCAGATTACAAAGTATCCATGTGGACCGATTCGACTATTGTGCTTGCATGGCTGCAAAAACCCCCGTATCATTGGAATACTTTTATTGCTAATCGCACTGCTTCCATTTTAGATAAAGTAGATAAAACCGTTTGGTATCATATAGACTCGAAAGATAATCCCGCAGATGTAGCATCTCGTGGTTGCTCAGCTAGTGATCTGCTTACTAATGAACTATGGTGGCGTGGTCCTCACTGGCTTAAACTTCCTCACGAATCGTGGCCTTTGGCTAAAACCAGCTTTGAAACAAGCGAGGAGATAAAGCCGGTCCGTGTTCATGTGACAATAGTCTCTGAAACAGACATTTTAAATAGGTTCTCAGATTTGTCTAGGGCTATGAGAGTATTATGCTATGTTTTTCGATTTTTCCACCATATCCATCATGTTCATAAACAGAATTTCAGTTTTGAATCGATTTTGCTTCAGCAATCCGAAATGAGATTTGTCAAAACTCGTCTAATAGTACTGTGTCAACGTTTACATTTTCCAGAGTACGATCTTTTATCTAGTGGATCTTTGCTTCCCCGAAAAAGTAGCTTACTTCGATTTAACCCATTTATCGATAGTTTTGGAGTTCTCAGGGCCAATGGTAGACTATCTCAATCCCCTATCCTTAGTTATGATGAAAAATTCCCGACAATTTTGCCCTATTCTGGAAGGTTTACACGTCTATACCTGGAAATGATTCATCGCTACTCTATCCATGGCGCAAATTCTTTGATGACCCGCTTAATGAGAACAGA
Source organism: Stomorhina lunata (assembly GCA_933228675.1). Lineage (NCBI taxonomy): Eukaryota > Metazoa > Arthropoda > Insecta > Diptera > Rhiniidae > Stomorhina > Stomorhina lunata. Next base: position 25,339,641 of record OW121744.1, read on the forward strand.
ATTTTGGGTACCCAAGCTAAGGAACTTAGTGAAAACCATAACACATAATTGTAAAACATGCGTTTTACATAGACACCAACAGAGTCGCCAAATCATGGGTGCGCTTCCTGCTGAAAGATCTACTCTGTCTCGCCCTTTCAGTTGCACTGGTGTCGATTTTGCTGGTCCTTTCGATATTAAATCTTATTCAGGTCGTGGTTTTAGGTTGTCCAAAGGGTACGTACTAGTATTTGTTTGCTTTTCAACTAAGGCCATCCATTTAGAGGTCACTAGCGAAATATCGACTAATGCGTTTCTAGCAGCTTTTGCTCGTTTCTTTTCACGTCGGGGGTGCCCCTCTTCAATGTTTTCAGATAATGGTACCGGATTTGTTGGAGCTGCAAATATACTCCTCAGAGATCAATCGCAATTCCTAACATCTGTTCGGCAACAACTACTCTCTCAACATTCTTTTCAAAACCTAGAATGGCATTTTAACCCCCCTGGAGCTCCCCATATGGGTGGATTGTGGGAAGCAGGTGTTAAAAGTTTTAAACTACACCTAAAGAAGATTACAAATTGCCAAAAATTTACTTTTGAAGAGTTTACAACTATGCTCACCCGTATTGAAGCTTGTTTAAATTCTCGTCCCCTTTGTCCTATAAATGATAGTCCTTCAGAGTTTAATGCTTTGACACCCGGTCATTTTTTGGTAGGATCTCCACTTTTAGCACCTGCTGAACCAAACGTTTCCGATATGACCTTAAGTCATGCTAATAGGTGGCAAAAGTTGAAGATACTTCACCACCATTTCGCGTTACTGTGGAAAGAGGAATATCTCAAGGAATTGCACAAGCGCAATAAGTGGCAATATCCTGAAAGAGATTTTTCCCCAAATGACTTAGTTGTAGTTAAGCGTGAGAATTTACCTCCTTCTCAGTGGCAACTAGGTAGAATTGAAAAGGTTATACCTGGCTCAGACTCAAAAGTTAGAGTAGCACAAGTTCGCACATCAAGAGGGCTAATCGTTAGGCCGATTGTTAAACTGGTCTTGTTACCTCAAAGTCAAGCAGATTAACTATTTTTTCTCTTTTTTTTTTCACAGTCAAGATGACATCTCCACCAAGACGCTTCAAGACCAACCGAGAATCGCCACCTTCAACCCGTCAATCCAATGCGACACGTTCTTCTACTTCAACACATCCATCCGATTCTACCTCTCGCACACTACCCAGGAAATACAAAGACTGCCGCTACTGTGACCGTGAGCACCCCTTACGAAAATGTTTTCGTTTCCGAAAACTTTCCGTGCAAGAGCGTCTTAAAGTGGTACGACGCTACAACTATTGTTTTAACTGTCTTGCTCACTCCCACCTTGTGAAGAAATGTAGCAGCAGAGAAAGGTGTAAAGTATGCTCCAAAGACCACCATACTTTGTTGCATATTAACTACAAAAGGGGTACCTCAAAGCAGAAAACAAATCGCAGGAGGCTCAACAAAAACAACAATCGTCACAAATCTTCACCACGTTCACCGGTTCCAACAACTCCTGAAATACAAGCCAATCCTCAAGTATCCACTGCTACCAGTAGTGCTCCAACCATTGTAATCAATGTAACTTCTAAAGTTTGAATCAAAACCATAAAACTTAATTAAAAAAAAAAAAAAAATCAAAAGTTGAATTGTTCAGATGTATTATAATATTTCTATTTATAATAATTGCTCGTATGTATATAATTGAGATTTTAAATATGAATTATTTGTTCCATGAATTATAATATGATCTTAAATTCTAACGTATATCTATTGAATTTTGTCATTGCAAATACTGCAAGCGGGGCGGAATGTTCACGCACGTATTATTTTATTATTATCATTATTCTATTATCATTATTATCATTAACCTCATTATTATCATTTACATCATTATTTTAATACCGTCCCTAATTATTTGGAGAGTACTGTTTACCCTTTCCCGTAAACGCTCTCACTCTCAGCAAAAGCTTTACTTAACGAAAGCCTCTTTAGTTAATAAAAATTAGTTCTTAAAAACTTCAACTGAGTTGAAGTTTTTTAATGTAGGTCAGTTACAAACCGATCTCCCTCGATAAAGGTACATTATAAGAACCCCAGAATTCATAATAAAGTATTTTTTTTTTGAATAATTATTTCTTATGTATTTATTTGTTTCCTTCTATAAACCCGGACGGACAAGCGAATTCTGTTTTAATACAAAACCATCCTCGGAATTAAACAAAAATTTTCTATAGAAAATTTTAACATCGAAAATTTTCTATAGAAAATTTTAACATCGAAAATTTTCTATAGAAAATTTTAACATCGAAAATTTTCTATAGAAAATTTTAACATCGAAAATTTTCTATAGAAAATTTTAACATCGAAAATTTTCTATAGAAAATTTTAACATCGAAAATTTTCTATAGAAAATTTTAACATCGAAAATTTTCTATAGAAAATTTTAACATCGAAAATTTTCTATAGAAAATTTTAACATCAAAAATTTTCTATAGAAAACTTTAACATCGAAAATTTTCTATAGAAAACTTTAACATCGAAAATTTTCTATAGAAAATTTTAACATCGAAAATTTTCTATAGAAAATTTTAACATCGAAAATTTTCTATAGAAAATTTTAACATCGAAAATTTTCTATAGAAAATTTTAACATCGAAAATTTTCTATAGAAAATTTTAACATCGAAAATTTTCTAAAGAAAATTTTAACATCGAAAATTTTCTATAGAAAATTTTAACATCGAAAATTTTCTATAGAAAATATTATCATCGAAAATTTTCTATAGAAAATTTTAACATCGAAAATTTTCTATAGAAAATTTTATCATCGAAAATTTTATCATCGAAAATTTTCTATAGAAAATTTTATCATCGAAAATTTTCTATAGAAAATTTTAACATCGAAAATTTTCTATAGAAAATTTTAACATCGAAAATTTTCTATAGAAAATTTTAACATCGAAAATTTTCTATAGAAAATTTTAACATCGAAAATTTTCTATAGAAAATTTTAACATCGAAAATTTTCTATAGAAAATTTTAACATCGAAAATTTTCTATAGAAAATTTTTACATCGAAAATTTTCTATAGAAAATTTTAACATCGAAAATTTTCTATAGAAAATTTTAACATCGAAAATTTTCTATAGAAAATTTTAACATCGAAAATTTTCTATAGAAAATTTTAACATCGAAAATTTTCTATAGAAAATTTTAACATCGAAAATTTTCTATAGAAAATTTTAACATCGAAAATTTTCTATAGAAAATTTTAACATCGAAAATTTTCTATAGAAAATTTTAACATCGAAAATTTTCTATAGAAAATTTTAACATCGAAAATTTTCTATAGAAAATTTTAACATCGAAAATTTTCTATAGAAAATTTTAACATCGAAAATTTTCTATAGAAAATTTTAACATCGAAAATTTTCTATAGAAAATTTTAACATCGATATTTTCTATAGAAAATTTTAACATCGAAAATTTTCTATAGAAAATTTTAACATCGAAAATTTTCTATAGAAAATTTTAACATCGAAAATTTTCTATAGAAAATTTTAACATCGAAAATTTTCTATAGAAAATTTTAACATCGAAAATTTTCTATAGAAAATTTTAACATCGAAAATTTTCTATAGAAAATTTTAACATCGAAAATTTTCTATAGAAAATTTTAACATCGAAAATTTTCTATAGAAAATTTTAACATCGAAAATTTTCTATAGAAAATTTTTACATCGAAAATTTTCTATAGAAAATTTTAACATCGAAAATTTTCTATAGAAAATTTTAACATCGAAAATTTTCTATAGAAAATTTTAACATCGAAAATTTTCTATAGAAAATTTTAACATCGAAAATTTTCTATAGAAAATTTTAACATCGAAAATTTTCTATAGAAAATTTTAACATCGAAAATTTTCTATAGAAAATTTTAACATCGAAAATTTTCTATAGAAAATTTTAACATCGAAAATTTTCTATAGAAAATTTTAACATCGAAAATTTTCTATAGAAAATTTTAACATCGAAAATTTTCTATAGAAAATTTTAACATCGAAAATTTTCTATAGAAAATTTTAACATCGAAAATTTTCTATAGAAAATTTTAACATCGAAAATTTTCTATAGAAAATTTTAACATCGAAAATTTTCTATAGAAAATTTTAACATCGAAAATTTTCTATAGAAGATTTTAACATCGAAAATTTTCTATAGAAAATTTTAACATCGAAAATTTTCTATAGAAAATTTTAACATCGAAAATTTTCTATAGAAAATTTTAACATCGAAAATTTTCTATAGAAAATTTTAACATCGAAAATTTTCTATAGAAAATTTTAACATCGAAAATTTTCTATAGAAAATTTTAACATCGAAAATTTTCTATAGAAAATTTTAACATCGAAAATTTTCTATAGAAAATTTTAACATCGAAAATTTTCTATAGAAAATTTTAACATCGAAAATTTTCTATAGAAAATTTTAACATCGAAAATTTTCTATAGAAAATTTTAACATCGAAAATTTCCTATAGAAAATTTTAACATCGAAAATTTTCTATAGAAAATTTTAACATCGAAAATTTTCTATAGAAAATTTTAACATCGAAAATTTTCTATAGAAAATTTTAACATCGAAAATTTTCTATAGAAAATTTTAACATCGAAAATTTTCTATAGAAAATTTTAACATCGAAAATTTTCTATAGAAAATTTTAACATCGAAAATTTTCTATAGAAAATTTTAACATCGAAAATTTTCTATAGAAAATTTTAACATCGAAAATTTTCTAAAGAAAATTTTAACATCGAAAATTTTCTATAGAAAATTTTAACATCGAAAATTTTCTATAGAAAATTTTAACATCGAAAATTTCCTATAGAAAATTTTAACATCGAAAATTTTCTATAGAAAATTTTAACATCGAAAATTTTCTATAGAAAATTTTAACATCGAAAATTTTCTATAGAAAATTTTAACATCGAAAATTTTCTATAGAAAATTTTAACATCGAAAATTTTCTATAGAAAATTTTAACATCGAAAATTTTCTATAGAAAATTTTAACATCGAAAATTTTCTATAGAAAATTTTAACATCGAAAATTTTCTATAGAAAATTTTAACATCGAAAATTTTCTATAGAAAATTTTAACATCGAAAATTTTCTATAGAAAATTTTAACATCGAAAATTTTCTATAGAAAATTTTAACATCGAAAATTTTCTATAGAAAATTTTAACATCAAAAATTTTCTATAGAAAACTTTAACATCGAAAATTTTCTATAGAAAACTTTAACATCGAAAATTTTCTATAGAAAATTTTAACATCGAAAATTTTCTATAGAAAATTTTAACATCGAAAATTTTCTATAGAAAATTTTAACATCGAAATTTTTCTAAAGAAAATTTTAACATCGAAAATTTTCTATAGAAAATTTTAACATCGAAAATTTTCTATAGAAAATTTTAACATCGAAAATTTTCTATAGAAAATATTATCATCGAAAATTTTCTATAGAAAATTTTAACATCGAAAATTTTCTATAGAAAATTTTAACATCGAAAATTTTCTATAGAAAATTTTAACATCGAAAATTTTCTATAGAAAATTTTATCATCGAAAATTTTATCATCGAAAATTTTCTATAGAAAATTTTATCATCGAAAATTTTCTATAGAAAATTTTAACATCGAAAATTTTCTATAGAAAATTTTAACATCGAAAATTTTCTATAGAAAATTTTAACATCGAAAATTTTCTATAGAAAATTTTAACATCGAAAATTTTCTATAGAAAATTTTAACATCGAAAATTTTCTATAGAAAATTTTAACATCGAAAATTTTCTATAGAAAATTTTTACATCGAAAATTTTCTATAGAAAATTTTAACATCGAAAATTTTCTATAGAAAATTTTAACATCGAAAATTTTCTATAGAAAATTTTAACATCGAAAATTTTCTATAGAAAATTTTAACATCGAAAATTTTCTATAGAAAATTTTAACATCGAATATTTTCTATAGAAAATTTTAACATCGAAAATTTTCTATAGAAAATTTTAACATCGAAAATTTTCTATAGAAAATTTTAACATCGAAAATTTTCTATAGAAAATTTTAACATCGAAAATTTTCTATAGAAAATTTTAACATCGAAAATTTTCTATAGAAAATTTTAACATCGAAAATTTTCTATAGAAAATTTTAACATCGAAAATTTTCTATAGAAAATTTTAACATCGAAAATTTTCTATAGAAAATTTTAACATCGAAAATTTTCTATAGAAAATTTTAACATCGAAAATTTTCTATAGAAAATTTTAACATCGAAAATTTTCTATAGAAAATTTTAACATCGAAAATTTTCTATAGAAAATTTTAACATCGAAAATTTTCTATAGAAAATTTTAACATCGAAAATTTTCTATAGAAAATTTTAACATCGAAAATTTTCTATAGAAAATTTTAACATCGAAAATTTTCTATAGAAAATTTTAACATCGAAAATTTTCTATAGAAGATTTTAACATCGAAAATTTTCTATAGAAAATTTTAACATCGAAAATTTTCTATAGAAAATTTTAACATCGAAAATTTTCTATAGAAAATTTTAACATCGAAAATTTTCTATAGAAAATTTTAACATCGAAAATTTTCTATAGAAAATTTTAACATCGAAAATTTTCTATAGAAAATTTTAACATCGAAAATTTTAACATCGAAAATTTTCTATAGAAAATTTTAACATCGAAAATTTTCTATAGAAAATTTTGACATCGAAAATTTATATAAAAATTTTTGTATAGATAATTTTGGTAAAAAAAAATTTGACTTAAAAATTTTCTACAGAAAATTTTCGATATAAAAATTTTTTTTGTAGAAAATTTTGATATAAATTTTTTTCTAAAGAACATTTTTTTATAGAAAATTTTGATATTAAAATATTTCCATAGAAAATTTTGAAACTAAAATTTTTCTATAGAAAATTTTGCTATTAAAATCTCTTATATAAAATTTCTTTTGTAGAAAATTTTTATTTCAAAATATTTCCATAGAAAATTTTGAAATAAAAAAATAGATAATTTTAATATAAAATTTTTTATGGAACATTTTTATATAAAATTTTTTCTACAAAAATTTTAATACAAAAATTTTTATGTTAAATATTTTGTTATAAAAATGTTTCTATCAAAAACTTTTATATTAAAATTTTTCTATAGAAAATTTTGATATAAAAATTTGTATGTTAAAAATTTTGTTATACAAATTTTTCTATCAAACATTTTTTTTTAATTGTTCTATAGAAATTTTTGATACAAAAATTTATATAGAAAATTTTTATATGAAAGTTTTTCTATAGAAAATGTTGATAAAATTTTTCTATAGAAAATTCTGATTTAAAACTTTTTCTATAGAAAATTTTGATTTATAAAACTTTGATATACAAATTTTTATATAGAATTTTTTCTGGAAAATTTTCTACAGAAAATTTTGATATAACATTTTTTCTAGAAAAATTTCTATAAAAATTTTGATATATAAAAATATTTTCTTTAGAAAATTTGATATAAACATTTTTCTACAAAAACTTTTGATATAAATGTCATTCATACAAAATTTTGTTAAAAATATTTTTTTCTATAGAAAATTTTGATACAAAAATTTTCCTATAGAAAATTTTTATATGAAATTTTTTCTATAGAAAATTTTTATATAAAATTTTTTCTATAGAAAATTTTTATATTAAATTTTTTCTATAGAAAATTTTGAAATAAAAATTTTTCTATAGAAAATTTTGATATAAAAATATTTCTATAGAAAATTCTGATTTAAAACTTTTTCTGTAGAAAATTTCGATATAAAAATTTGTCTTAAAAAAATTTTGATATACAAATTTCTCTATAGAAAATTTTGATATAGAATTTTTTCTAGAAAAATGTCGATAGAAAATTTTGATTTAAAATTTTTTCTAGAAAAATTTCTAAAGAAAATTTTGATATAAAATTTTTTCTTAGAAAATTTTGATATAAACCTATTTCTACAAAAAAAAAAATGTTGATACAAAAACTTTTGATATTAAAGTTTTTCATACAAATTTTTGATATAAAGTTTTTTATCGAAAATTTTTGTACAAAAATTTTTCTATAGAAAATTTTGATATAAAAATTTTGATATAAAATTTTTTCTTTAGAAAATTCCTATAAAAATTTTGATATATAAAAATATTTTCTTTAGAAAATTTGATATAAACATTTTTCTACAAAAAATTTTGATATAAATGTCTTTCATACAAAATTTTGTTAAAAATATTTTTTTCTATAGAAAATTTTGATACAAAAATTTTCCTATAGAAAATTTTTATATGAAATTTTTTCTATAGAAAATTTTGAAATAAAAATTTTTCTATAGAAAATTTTGATATAAAAATATTTCTGTAGAAAATTTCGATATAAAAATTTGTCTTAAAAAAATTTTGATATACAAATTTCTCTATAGAAAATTTTGATATAGAATTTTTTCTAGAAAAATGTCGATAGAAAATTTTGATTTAAAATTTTTTCTAGAAAAATTTCTATAGAAAATTTTGATATAAAATTTTTTCTTTAGAAAATTTTGATATAAACCTATTTCTACAAAAAAAATATTTATATGAAAACTTTTGATATTAAAGTTTTTCATACAAATTTTTGATATAAAGTTTTTTATCGAAAATTTTTGTACAAAATTTTTCTATAGAAAATTTTGATATAAAATTTTTTCTTTAGAAATTTTCTATAAAAATTTTGATATATAAAAATATTTGCTTTAGAAAATTTGATATAAACATTTTTCTACAAAAAATTTTGATATAAATGTCATTCATACAAAATTTTGTTAAAAATATTTTTTTCTATAGAAAATTTTGATACAAAAATTTTTCTTTAGAAAATTTCTATAAAAATTTTGATATATATAAAAATATTTTTTTTAGAAAATTTGATATAAACATTTTTCTACAAAAAATTTTGATATAAATGTCATTCATACAAAATTTTATTAAAAATATTTTTTTCTATAGAAAATTTTGATACAAAAATTTTCCTATAGAAAATTTTTATATGAAATTGTTTCTATAAAAAATTTTTATATGAAATTTTTTCTATAGAAAATTTTGAAATAAAAATTTTTCTATAGAAAATTTTGATATAAAATTTTTTTTATAGAAAATTTTGATATAAAAATATTTCTATAGAAAATTCTGATTTAAAACTTTTTCTGTAGAAAATTTCGATATAAAAATTTGTTTTAAAAAAATTTTGATATACAAATTTCTCTATAGAAAATTTTCATATAGAATTTTTTCTAGAAAAATGTCGATAGAAAATTTTGATTTAAAATTTTTTCTAGAAAAATTTCTAAAGAAAATTTTGATATAAAATTTTTTCTTTAGAAAATTTTGATATAAACCTATTTCTACAAAAAAAAAAATGTTGATACAAAAACTTTTGATATTAAAGTTTTTCATACAAATTTTTGATATAAAGTTTTTTATCGAAAATTTTTGTACAAAAATTTTTCTATAGAAAATTTTGATATAAAAATTTTGATATAAAATTTTTTCTTTAGAAAATTCCTATAAAAATTTTGATATATAAAAATATTTTCTTTAGAAAATTTGATATAAACATTTTTCTACAAAAAATTTTGATATAAATGTCTTTCATACAAAATTTTGTTAAAAATATTTTTTTCTATAGAAAATTTTGATACAAAAATTTTCCTATAGAAAATTTTTATATGAAATTTTTTCTATAGAAAATTTTGAAATAAAAATTTTTCTATAGAAAATTTTGATATAAAAATATTTCTGTAGAAAATTTCGATATAAAAATTTGTCTTAAAAAAATTTTGATATACAAATTTCTCTATAGAAAATTTTGATATAGAATTTTTTCTAGAAAAATGTCGATAGAAAATTTTGATTTAAAATTTTTTCTAGAAAAATTTCTATAGAAAATTTTGATATAAAATTTTTTCTTTAGAAAATTTTGATATAAACCTATTTCTACAAAAAAAATGTTTATACAAAAACTTTTGATATTAAAGTTTTTCATACAAATTTTTGATATAAAGTTTTTTATCGAAAATTTTTGTACAAAATTTTTCTATAGAAAATTTTGATATAAAATTTTTTCTTTAGAAATTTTCTATAAAAATTTTGATATATAAAAATATTTGCTTTAGAAAATTTGATATAAACATTTTTCTACAAAAAATTTTGATATAAATGTCATTCATACAAAATTTTGTTAAAAATATTTTTTTCTATAGAAAATTTTGATACAAAAATTTTTCTTTAGAAAATTTCTATAAAAATTTTGATATATATAAAAATATTTTTTTTAGAAAATTTGATATAAACATTTTTCTACAAAAAATTTTGATATAAATGTCATTCATACAAAATTTTATTAAAAATATTTTTTTCTATAGAAAATTTTGATACAAAAATTTTTCTTTAGAAAATTTCAATAAAAATTTTGATATATATAAAAATATTTTTTTTAGAAAATTTTTCTACAAAAAATTTTGATATAAATGTCATTCATACAAAATTTTATTAAAAATATTTTTTTCTATAGATAATTTTGATACAAAAATTTTCCTATAGAAAATTTTTATATGAAATTTTTTCTATAAAAAATTTTTATATGAAATTTTTTCTATAGAAAATTTTGAAATAAAAATTTTTCTATAGAAAATTTTGATATAAAATTTTTTTTATAGAAAATTTTGATATAAAAATATTTCTATAGAAAATTCTGATTTAAAACTTTTTCTGTAGAAAATTTCGATATAAAAATTTGTCTTAAAAAAATTTTGATATACAAATTTCTCTATAGAAAATTTTGATATAGAATTTTTTCTAGAAAAATGTCGATAGAAAATTTTAATTTAAAATTTTTTCTAGAAAAATTTCTAAAGAAAATTTTGATATAATTTTTTTTCTTTAGAAAATTTTGATATAAACCTATTTCTACAAAAAAAAAATGTTGATACAAAAACTTTTGATATTAAAGTTTTTCATACAAATTTTTGATATAAAGTTTTTTATCGAAAATTTCTGTACAAAATTTTTCTATAGAAAATTTTGATATAAAATTTTTTCTTTAGAAAATTTCTATAAAAATTTTGATATATAAAAATATTTTCTTTAGAAAATTTGATATAAACATTTTTCTACAAAAAATTTTGATATAAATGTCATTCATAAAAAATTTTGTTAAAAATATTTTTTTCTATAGAAAATTTTGATACAAAAATTTTTCTTTAGAAAATTTCTATAAAAATTTTGATATATATAAAAATATTTTCTTTAGAAAATTTGATATAAACATTTTTCTACAAAAAATTTTGATATAAATGTCATTCATACAAAATTTTGTTAAAAATATTTTTTTCTATAGAAAATTTTGATACAAAAATTTTTCTTTAGAAAATTTCTATAAAAATTTTGATATATATAAAAATATTTTTTTTAGAAAATTTTTCTACAAAAAATTTTGATATAAATGTCATTCATACAAAATTTTATTAAAAATATTTTTTTCTATAGAAAATTTTGATACAAAAATTTTCCTATAGAAAATTTTTATATGAAATTTTTTTTATAAAAAATTTTTATATGAAATTTTTTCTATAGAAAATTTTGAAATAAAAATTTTTCTATAGAAAATTTTGATATAAAATTTTTTTTATAGAAAATTTTGATATAAAAATATTTCTATAGAAAATTCTGATTTAAAACTTTTTCTGTAGAAAATTTCGATATAAAAATTTGTCTTAAAAAAATTTTGATACACAAATTTCTCTATAGAAAATTTTGATATAGATTTTTTTTTAGAAAAATGTCGATAGAAAATTTTGATTTAAAATTTTTTCTAGAAAAATTTCTATAGAAAATTTTGATATAAAATTTTTTCTTTAGAAAATTTTGATATAAACCTATTTCTACAAAAAAAAAAATGATGATACAAAAACTTTTGATATTAAAGTTTTTCATACAAATTTTTGATATAAAGTTTTTTTTATCGAAAATTTTGGTACAAAAATTTTTCTATAGAAAATTTTGATATAAAATTTTTTCTTTAGAAAATTTTGATATAAAAATTTTTCTGTAGAAAAATAGAAAATGAGTCAACATTTGCTTCAGTGGAGGTAAATATCATACGTTTTGGCCTGAAAGATTATTTGACTTTCTGCTTGGTGATTAAGAAATTATTAGATAAGACCTTTAAAAAAATCTATTACCGCGATATTCACTGAGCAATTATGCATAGGTTTTACAATATTGAAATAATATTTTCTTAATCCCATTGCTATCTACATCTATAGATATTTGGGTTTTTGATAACATTTTTGTACAATTGTCAAAATGTATCTATATACAAATATTTATACATTCTTATGTAATGAACGTGTCATATTTCTAACTTTTCACACCCCAATTTCTACTTAAAGAATAAACTTATCTTTCGCGTTTTCTGTCTACCTGTTACTTAAGTCATTTCGACTAAAGTAAATTAACTGACGTTGTCATCATCTTTATTGTCAACATAAAATGTCTGTCGCTTTATGAGCATTTGATTAAATGACACTACTTTACAAAATTCATCTTTTTAACTATAGATTTTTTTAAGTCGTTTTCAATATTTGTTAGACTAACTAGAAGAGCTTTTTCAAAAATCCCAAATTTGAGAATAACATTTTCTTAAAAGACCACAAAAGACAACATTTTTTTACTTGTGAGTAATTTTTTGTGTTGGCTACTGTAACCTTTGTGGGTTTTTGTCGTCATTCTTTATATAAGAAGATAAGAGGTTTATCAAACTTTTTTTTATCAAAGTAATATTTAATTAATTAATATGAATACGTTAATTTATTGCTATTTAAATAATCCTAGTGTAAAGCTAAGAGACTTTTTTCGTTATAAATCAATCACTAATGTAGGGTACCATGTGGTCTAGTAGATAAAAATTGTTGATATGTATATACATATAACTTTCTATTCAATTAGTATAATTGCACATAAACCCAAAAAACATTAATTCGAAATCCATTAGTCAATAAACTAATTGCACAAATGTAAAAAATACACTGTGCTACACGAAAACATATAAGAAAGTCGAGACCACTATAAGGTATCCCTTAAAGACTTAAGTTAAATTCAAACCAGAATAAATTTGTTCCTATTGCCTTGACAGACATTGCAATTCTTTTCACAGTCTGTTTTAAGGACCTTCATTGTTTCACTGTGTAATTTTTTGTTAATAACCAGTAGAAAGTTTTTGATTGGGTTAATTTTTCTTTGTTTTTGTTTTCACCCTGATGATACTTTTACTTATTATGTATTCGAAGTCATTCATTGTCTTTCATTGGTTTAAGGAAATGCGATTTTGAATTATTATTATTCACTTATAAACAGGGTGACTGATGAATGTTGTCACAAAAAGAATAAAACACTGCACAGTGGTTTGAAACAAAAAAAGTGGTATTAAATCTGTGTCTTCTAAACTGTAAATCTCATTGCATCAAAATGTATGAGAGAAATGCTAAGGAGGACCCAAGCTTTCTGAATTTTAGAAAAATTTTGTTTATGAAAATTTTTCTATAGAAAATTTTTTTATGAAAATTTTTCTATAGAAACATTTTTTTATGAAAATTTTTCTATAGAAAATTTTTTTTAGGAAAATTTTTCTATAGAAAATTTTTTTTTATGAAAATTTTTCTATAAAAAATTTTTTTTTATGAAATTTTTTCTATAGAAAAATTTTTTTTATGAAAATTTTTCTATAGAAAAATTTTTTTATGAAAATTTTTCTATAGAAAAATTTTTTTTATGAAAATTTTTCTATAGAAAATTTTTTTTATGAAAATTTTTCTATAGAATTTTTTTTTTTATGAAAATTTTTCTATAGAAAATTTTTTTTTATGAAAATTTTTCTATAGAAAAATTTTTTTATGAAAATTTTTCTATAGAAAAATTTTTTTTATGAAAATTTTTCTATAGAAAATTTTTTTTTAGGAAAATTTTTCTATAGAAAATTTTTTTTATGAAAATTTTTTTTATGAAAATTTCACAGAAAAATTTTTTTTATGAAAATTTTTCTATAGAAAAATTTTCATAAAAAAATTTCATAGAAAAATTTTTTTAATGAAAATTTTTCTATAGAAAAATTTTTTTTATGAAAATTTTTCTATAGAAAAATTTTTTTTATGAAAATTTTTCTATAGAAAAATTTTTTTTATGAAAATTTTTCTATAGAAAAATTTTTTTTATGAAAATTTTTCTATAGAAAAATTTTTTTTATGAAAATTTTTCTATAGAAAAATTTTTTTTATGAAAATTTTTCTATAGAAAAATTTTTTTTATGAAAATTTTTCTATAGAAAAATTTTTTTTATGAAAATTTTTCTATAGAAAAATTTTTTTTATGAAAATTTTTCTATAGAAAAATTTTTTTTATGAAAATTTTTTTATAGAAAATTTTTTTTTATGAAAATTTTTCTATAGAAAAATTTTTTTTACGAAAAATTTTCTATAGAAAAAGTTTTTTTATGAAAATTTTTCTATAGAAAAATTTTTTTATGAAAATTTTTCTATAGAAAAATTTTTTTTATGAAAATTTTTCTATAGAAAAATTTTTTTTATGAAAATTTTTCTATAGAAAAATTTTTTTTATGAAAATTTTTCTATAGAAAAATTTTTTTTATGAAAATTTTTCTATAGAAAAATGTTTTTTATGAAAATTTTTCTATAGAAAAATGTTTTTTATGAAAATTTTTCTATAAAAATATTTTTTTTACGAAAATGATTCTATAGAAAATTTTTTTATGAAAAATTTTTTTTAGGATTCTTATTTATGTGAAATAATGACACTTAGAAATACATATAAGGTCAATTTTCTTCTATTGGTTGACAGTGCTTTTTTTCTGTAGTACAATTTATGTCACCTTGTATCTATGCTTATATATAAAATGTACCTTTCCGAGCTTGTATACATACATATAAATGTATATATGTATATAAAAAGTAATATATTTATTTTCATTATTTCCATTCAAACTAAACTTTTACCCTTTGCCACTTTTCAATTCCCCCTTTAGAGTATTTGTGAAATAATATCACGAATTTGTAATATTTTTCCAAATTAAATGCAAGAGAAAACTATATTTTTCCATATAAATAGATTCTAGTTAAGTTTAGCTGCTGGAGGGATTCTCTTATAGTGGAAGTTTGCATTTTGGAGCTCTAGTGGTTTTTAAAATTGGAAAATATTTTTGTATCTTATGCTTGCGTGTTTGTTATTTTTGTTGTGGATGTTTGTAGGTATGGACTGATGCACAAGGTATGTATCTAAGTAGTTAAATATGTGTAGATTCAAAAATATATTTTCAGATACTCTTTAAAAACTTAGCCACGTACAAGTTGGTTTGTGCAATTTCAGTAAAACAATTCTTTAAAGTTGTTTAAGAAATTTTGAAAAAAAAAAATAAAATAATAGTAATCAGTAAATAATATGTGTGTAGTAGTATAGTAGCATGAGTTAATAATGCCATTCCACTGTCTGTCTGTCTGTCTGTCTGCGTGTCTGTCTGTCTATCTATCTGTCTGTCTGTCTGTCTGTCTGTCTGTCTGTCTGTCTGTCTCTGTACATCTCTGTCTGTCTCATACATAATTGGGTTAGTATTCGAACTAATTCGGATACTTTAATTATCGTACGGGAACACATTTTGTCTACATTATTTTTCGATGCTTCAAAGAAAAAGTATTTTTCTTTTAATGCATATTTTGAAACTAAAATTTCATGAATTAAAAAGTTTTCTTTTTTTTAATTACCTTTTTGCTACAAATGCAAGCACTTGCTTTGTATAACCAAATAAAAATTCCCTTCCATTACTACCAGTTACTTAGTGCTGTCGGTCAGTTCGTAAAGAAACTTTATTTAAAATTCCACATTCTCCTGCAGAGCTCATACAAAATGCAAGAATGCATATGATTTGGTTCCTTTATTTTTGTTTCATTACATTTCGGATTATAACTCCACAGAATTTGTTTCCTATTTGCCTATGCAAAGGGAGGCTATTTTTGTGTGTTCTGTTGATAATACCAGTTCAGAGAATTTTTAAGTAGGTCTTTTTGGTACTTCATAACTAGCAATTTGGGACAAAAACAAAAAAAGGGAAAAAAGAAAAAAAGAAAAAAAGAAAAAAGACTAACATATAGACTAAGACATAGACTAAGAAATTGACTAAGACATAGACTAAGACATAGACTAAGACATAGACAAAGACATAGACTGAGACATAGACTAAGACATAGACTAAGACATAGACTAAGACATAGACTAAGACATAGACTAAGACATAGACTAAGACATAGACTAAGACATAGACTAAGGCATAGACTAAGACATAGACTAAGACATAGACTAAGACATAGACTAAGACATAGACTAAGACATAGACTAAGACATAGAATAAGACATAAACTAAGACAAAGACTAAGACATATACTAACACATAGACTAAGACATAGAATAAGACATAAACTAAGACAAAGACTAAGACATAGACTAAGACATAGACTAAGACATAGACTAAGACATAGACTAAGACATAGACTAAGACATAGACTAAGACATAGACTAAGACATAGACTAAGACATAGAATAAGACATAAACTAAGACAAAGACTAAGACATAGACTAAGACATAGACTAAGACATAGACTAAGACATAGACTAAGACATAGACTAAGACATAGACTAAGACATAGACTAAGACATAGACTAAGACATAGACTAAGACATAGACTAAGACATAGACTAAGACATAGACTAAGACATAGACTAAGACATAGACTAAGACATAGACTAAGACATAGACTAAGACATAGACTAAGACATAGACTAAGACATAGACTAAGACATAGACTAAGACATAGACTAAGACATAGACTAAGACATAGAATAAGACATAGACTAAGACATAGACTAAGACATAGACTAAGACATAGACTAAGACATAGACTAAGACATAGACTAAGACATAGACTAAGACATAGACTAAGACATAGACTAAGACATAGACTAAGACATAGACTAAGACATAGACTAAGACATAGACTAAGACATAGACTAAGACATAGACTAAGACATAGACTAAGACATAGACTAAGACATAGACTAAGACATAGACTAAGACATAGACTAAGACATAAACTAAGACAAAGACTAAGACATAGACTAAGACATAGACTAAGACATAGACTAAGACATAGACTAAGACATAGACTAAGACATAGACTAAGACATAGACTAAGACATAGACTAAGACATAGACTAAGACATAGACTAAGACATAGACTAAGACATAGACTAAGACATAGACTAAGACATAGACTAAGACATAGACTAAGACATTGACTAAGACATAGACTAAGACATAGAATAAGACATAAACTAAGACATAGACTAAGACATAGACTAAGACATAGACTAAGACATAGACTAAGACATAGACTAAGACATAGACTAAGACATAGACTAAGACATAGACTAAGACATAGACTAAGACATAGAATAAGACATAGACTAAGACATAGACTAAGACATAGACTAAGACATAGACTAAGACATAGAATAAGACATAGACTAAGACATAGACTAAGACATAGACTAAGACATAGACTAAGACATAGACTAAGACATAGACTAAGACATAGACTAAGACATAGACTAAGACATAGACTAAGACATAGACTAAGACATAGACTAAGACATAGACTAAGACATAGACTAAGACATAGACTAAGACATAGACTAAGACATAGACTAAGACATAGACTAAGACATAGACTAAGACATAGACTAAGACATAGACTAAGACATAGACTAAGACATAGACTAAGACATAGACTAAGACATAGACTAAGACATAGACTAAGACATAGACTAAGACATAGACTAAGACATAGACTAAGACATAGACTAAGACATAGACTAAGGACATAGACTAAGACATAGACTAAGACATAGACTAAGACATAGACTAAGACATAGACTAAGACATAGACTAAGACATAGACTAAGACATAGACTAAGACATAGACTAAGACATAGACTAAGACATAGACTAAGACATAGACTAAGACATAGACTAAGACATAGACTAAGACATAGACTAAGACATAGACTAAGACATAGACTAAGACATAGACTAAGACATAGACTAAGACATAGACTAAGACATAGACTAAGACATAGACTAAGACATAGACTAAGACATAGACTAAGACATAGACTAAGACATAGACTAAGACATAGACTAAGACATAGACTAAGACATAGACTAAGACATAGACTAAGACATAGACTAAGACATAGACTAAGACATAGACTAAGACATAGACTAAGACATAGACTAAGACATAGACTAAGACATAGACTAAGACATAGACTAAGACATAGACTAAGACATAGACTAAGACATAGACTAAGACATAGACTAAGACATAGACTAAGACATAGACTAAGACATAGACTAAGACATAGACTAAGACATAGACTAAGACATAGACTAAGACATAGACTAAGACATAGACTAAGACATAGACTAAGACATAGACTAAGACATAGACTAAGACATAGACTAAGACATAGACTAAGACATAGACTAAGACATAGACTAAGACATAGACTAAGACATAGACTAAGACATAGACTAAGACATAGACTAAGACATAGACTAAGACATAGACTAAGACATAGACTAAGACATAGACTAAGACATAGACTAAGACATAGACTAAGACATAGACTAAGACATAGACTAAGACATAGACTAAGACATAGACTAAGACATAGACTAAGACATAGACTAAGACATAGACTAAGACATAGACTAAGACATAGACTAAGACATAGACTAAGACATGACTAAGACATAGACTAAGACATAGACTAAGACATAGACTAAGACATAGACTAAGACATAGACTAAGACATAGACTAAGACATAGACTAAGACATAGACTAAGACATAGACTAAGACATAGACTAAGACATAGACTAAGACATAGACTAAGACATAGACTAAGACATAGACTAAGACATAGACTAAGACATAGACTAAGACATAGACTAAGACATAGACTAAGACATAGACTAAGACATAGACTAAGACATAGACTAAGACATAGACTAAGACATAGACTAAGACATAGACTAAGACATAGACTAAGACATAGGACTAAGACATAGACTAAGACATAGACTAAGACATAGACTAAGACGTAGACTGAGATATATACTAAGACATAGAATAAGACATAGACTAAGACGTAGACTGAGATATATACTAAGACATAGAATAAGACATAGACTAAGATATAGAATAAGGCATAGGCTAAAATATAGCAAGGTATGATATTTTCCATTATTGTATTACTGACCATTGTATAGCCTCGAATTATATAATTATTTAAAAGTCATGGCGTATACTTATTTTTAATGCGATGAATATTTATCATACGTAATGCAAATAATAACATAAAATAATTTGTTACAGAATAATACGAAGAAATTGTAAAACTCATTTTTTTTAAATAAAAATACCTTTTGTTTATTTAATGATAAGAATGTAGTACAAATATCTCATATAAGTATGTACCTACTTTTATAAAAAAAACATAACCGATTAATTATTTTCTATGAAATAATGTAAAATTTACATTATTTCATTTTACTTTTCCTTTAAAAATGTCACTACAAAATTTCTATAACTGAAGCAATAAACTACAAAACTCAATGAAATCTATCGTGTTTTACTTTAGATCACAGGTACATATTTATATTTCCATTTTGGTCCTAAGAGTTCTCTGCATTAAATTACTAACAACAACAAAATGTAACAAAAAAAAAAAAAAAACTCGAAACATTTTACATAATAAAGTTTTCTCATTTGTTGTGTTCTTTCGTATGGGAAAATAAAACCTTCGATTTTCAATACAAAGTTTTTATATTAAAAGAGTGTTCGAAAAAAACTGAAAACTTTTAAATGTAAATACAATAAATATGTAAATTTTGCAACATTAGACAGATATACACTAACATACTCATGACGGGACATGTTTTTTTTCTTACACATACACATTGATATTCATGTAAAAGCATATGTTAAGTAAATGCCCAATGTGTAAAATATTTTAGGAGACTTATCTAAAAAAAAAAAATTATGGGTATATCTTGTTATCTTGATGAGACTAAGACATAGAATAAAACATAGTATAAGACATAGACCAGGACAAAGACTAGGACATAGTATAAAACATAGTCTAAGATATAGACTAAAATATAGACCAAGACATAGACCAAGACATAGACTAAGACATAGACTAATACATAGACTAAGACATAGACAAAGACAAAGACTAAGACATAGACTAAGACATAGACTAAGACATAGACTAAGACATAGACTAAGACATAGACTAAGACATAGAATGAGACATAGACTAAGACATAGACAAAGACATAGACTAAGACATAGACTAAAACATAGACTAAGACATAGACTAAGACATAGACTAACACATAGACTCAGACATAGAATAAGATATCGACTAAGACATTGACTAAGACATAGACTAAGACATAGACCAAGACATAGACTAAACCATAGACTAAGATATAGACTAAGACATAGACTAAGACATAGACTAAGACATAGACTAAGACATAGACATAGACTAAGACAAAGACTAAGATATAGACTAAGACATAGATTAAGACATAAACTAAGACATAGAATAAGACATAGACTAAGACATATACTAAGACATAGACTAAGACATAGACCAAGACATAGACTAAACCATAGACTAAGACATAGACTAAGACATAGACTAAGACATAGACTAAGACATAGACTAAGACATAGACTAAGACATAGACTAAGACATAGACTAAGACATAGACTAAGACATAGACTAAGACATAGACTAAGACATAGACTAAAACATAGACTAAGATATAGATATAGACATAGACTAAGACATAGACTAAGACATAGATTAAGATATAGACTAAGACATAGACTAAGACATAGACTAAGACATAGACTAAGACATAGACTAAGACATAGACTAAGACATAGACTAAGACATAGACTAAGACATAGACTATGACATAGACTAAGACATAGACTAAGACATAGACTAAGACATAGACTAAGACATAGATTAAGACATAGACTAAAACATAGACTAAGACATATACTAACACATAGACTAAGACATAGACTAAGACATAGACTAAGACATAGACTAAGACATAGACTAAGACATAGACTAAGACATAGACTAAGACATAGACTAAGACATAGACTAAGACATAGACTAAGACATAGACTAGGACATAGACTAGGACATAGTATAAAACATAGTCTAAGATATAGACTAAAATATAGACTAAGACATTGACTAAGACATAGACTAAGACATAGACTAATACATAGACTAAGACATAGACAAAGACGTAGACTAAGACATAGACTAAAACATAGACTAAGACATAGACTAAGACATAGACTAAGACATAGACTAAGACATAAACTAAGACATAGACTAAGACATAGACTAAGACATAGACTAAGACATAGACTAAGACATAGACTAAGACATAGACTAAGACATAGACTAAGACATAGACTAAGACATAGACTAAGACATAGACTAAGACATAGACTAAGACATAGACTAAGACATAGACTAAGACATAGACTAAGACATAGACTAAGACATAGACTAAGACATAGACTAAAATATAGATTAAGACATAGACTAAAACATAGACTAAGACATATACTAACACATAGACTAAGACATAGACTAAGACATAGACTAAGACATAGACTAAGACATAGAATAAGACATAGACTAAGACATAGACTAGGACATAGACTAGGACATAGTATAAAACATAGTCTAAGATATAGACTAAAATATAGACTAAGACATGGACTAAGACATAGACTAAGACATAGACTAATACATAGACTAAGACATAGACAAAGACGTAGACTAAGACATAGACTAAAACATAGACTAAGACATAGACTAAGACATAGACTAAGACATAGACTCAGACATAGACTAAGATATCGACTAAGACATAGACTAAGACATAGACTAAGACATAGACCAAGACATAGACTAAACCATAGACTAAGGCATAGACTAAGACATAGACTAAGACATAGACATAGACTAAGACATAGATATAGACTAAAACAAAGACTAAGATATAGACTAAGACATAGATTAAGACATAGACTAAGACATAGAATAAGACATAGACTAAGACATAGACTAAGACATATACTAAGACATAGACATAGACGAAGAGACAGAATAAGACATAGACTAAGACAAAGACTAAGACATAGACTAAGACATAGACGAAGAGATAGACTAAGACATAGACTAAGACATAGACTTAGACATTGACTAAAACATATACCAAGACATATACTAAGACATAGACTAAGACATAGACTAAGACATAGACTAAGATATAGACTAAGACATAGACTAAGATATTGACTAAGACATATACTAAGACATATACTAAGACTTAGGCTAAGACATAGACTAAGACATCGACTAAGACATATACTAAGACATATACTAAGACATAGGCTAAGACATAGACTAAGACATAGACTAAGACATAGACTAAGACATAGACTAAGACATAGACTATGACATAAACTAAGACATAGACTAAGACATTGACTAAGTCATAGGCTAAGACATGGACTAAGATTTGATTTATGTTCTGTTGCCCTAGTTTAAATGCAACACATCGTTTGTCTGAAACAATTGCTTATTAATATTACAGATCATAATCGAACAAATTTGTTTAGTGGACAAATTTGTATATTTAAGAGACTTGTGTTTCCGTTTACATACACACATATATTTTTCTGTACGTTATATTTTGAGTTTAATTGTTATTGTTGCTGTTTATGTGTATTGCTAACAACAAAATTTTTATTTTGTAATAAATACAAAATCAACTGAATGAAATACAATAGAACTGCAAACGTATTGGGTTTGTACGCATCAGCAGAACTTTACGCAAAAAAGTAAAGTATTAAGTGTAGTCTATTCTGGCCAAATGTCGCACTTTACAAAAATTTGGGAATCCTATAGCAACGATATTTTGAAAAAGTTTTTATACCATATAAACGCTTTCACTAAAGAAAACATTGTGTATAGTTCTTTTTAACGTTGACTGTATATAAAGTGATTCTGAGTTATTACTTTTATCTTAAGATACATATATTTTCTATTAATGGTATTGGAGCTTAAAACTTAGCTTACACATATAATACCAACTCCCATTATGAAGGGTATAGATAAATTCTCACAAATTACATTCAGTTGATGCGATAGAATTGTAAAATTTTTGTAGCATAATTTTGAAATGATTTTTAATACTGCGGCTACATATTATTTTCAGACTGATTTTTAAATTTCTTAAATTTAAAACAAAAGCTTCAATTATAGGTGATTTTCACTGAATTATTAACGAAAAATATTTTCTCTAAAAATTTGGATATCTCTTCAAATTTAAAGCATTTTATATTATTTAACAAAATAGTTTTTATCTCGAAGAGTGGTTTGTTCAATATTGGATAATGATTAGTTAGAACTGAATCTGGATTGTTTAATCATTTAACATTTAACATTTTTTTATATTACCCAATTTAATAATACATCCGCACTTTGTTTATAAAAGAAATCTAAAACTTCACCTAAGATTTATGTAACTACTCGTAAGCATCATAAAAGCGGCATTTGCTTCATCTAAAAGAACGCCCTCGCAAAACAAAAAAAGTAGTACGTGCCTGCGAATAAGCGCGGATTTAAAAGCACAAACTCAACTCTCAAGATTGTGGGTAAATGTGTGTGTAATGCAAGATTTCTTATGTATAAGAAAATATATAAAATTTCGTGAGTAAAAATAAAAGTATGAAGGCGAATCTTGGTCTTCATATTTAGAATGAAAGATTTTACATTGATCACGTTTAGCACACTTCTGTGACAGCTCGACGGTTACGAAGAATACAAATGAAAGGAAAATAAAAATACAACAACTAAGAAGGTAGGTACTATAGTCGATCAAGGTCGACTTTACAATGCCCTATAGAAATGAGTTAAAAAATGTTTGCAACGAAATTATGGGTTTGCAAAGAATTTTTCAAAGTTTTTTGTATAAGAGGGATACACAATGGATGGTGTTAATGAAAGTTAAACAGCTGTCACAGTATCAAAGAGTAAAAGGGTAGTTTTCGAGAATAGCACAGGGAATTAGGGATAACCATTCGACCAAATTTTTGTTTCCAAGTTAATGGTCATCGCTTGCATAACTTATAATTTAATGGCTTTTAACTGGCGTTAGTGGTATTTTATTGGTTTTCGAGAGTGGTTTTTATATTAAAGCTATAGTCAAACATGGATTGATTCCCATAAGATTTGATATACTGATCAATAGCTGCATAAAACTTCTCTGTTCTAAAATATGAGGCAGCTCTTTCTGTGAGCAAATTTCACTTATTTTAAATAAACAACTTTTTCAAGATATCAAAAATATTTCTGTAAAATTTTGTTCCTCTAGCTCTTTTCGTTACGGCTCTTTTCAATATTTTTGTATTTCCGTAAGTTTTTTATATGGGAGCTATTGTCGAATGGTGACCGATTCTAACAAAATTTTGCACATTGATTGACATTGACATAAAACATACTCGTTTCATATTAATTGACAATAAATATTATAGCTAATCATATATTGAAGCTGTTTCCATTAGTGTTTTATATGGGAGATATAGTTAAATGCGAAATGATGCTTTTAACGGACAGACGAAGAGATACACATACAGACAAATAGACAAACACACACACAAATAGACACACAGCCAGACAGACACACACAGATAGAGACAGACAGATACATACAGAGAAAGACAGATAGACATAGACAGAGAGAGATAGACAGAGACAGACACAAACATACAGAGACAGACAGAGATAGACAGAGACAGACAGAGACAGACAGAGCCAGATAGAGACAGACAGAGCCAGATAGAGACAGACAGAGACAAAGACAGACGGACAGACAGACAGACAGACAGACAGACAGACAGACAGACAGCCAGACAGACAGACAGACAGACAGACAGACAGACAGACAGACAGACAGACAGACAGACAGACAGACAGACAGACAGACAGACAGACAGACAGACAGACAGACAGACAGACAGACAGACAGACAGACAGACAGACTGACAGACAGACAGACAGACAGACAGACAGACAGACAGACAGACAGACAGACAGACAGACAGACAGACAGACAGACAGTCAGACAGACAGACAGACAGACACCGGCTTTAAAATTACATTTATTAGGAAATTTTTTAAAAATTTACTTTTTATAGGAAATTTTTCATAAATTTACTTTTTATAGAAAATTTTTCAAAAATTTACTTTTTAAAGGAAATTTTTCAAAAATTTACTTTTTAAAGGAAATTTTTCAAAAATTTACTTTTTTAAGGAAATTTTTCAAAAATTTACTTTTTTAAGGAAATTTTTCAAAAATTTACTTTTTATCGGAAATTTTTCAAAAATTTACCTTTTATAGGAAATTTTTTTAAAATTTGCCTTTTAAAGGAAATTTTTCAAAAATTTACTTTTTATAGGAAAATTTTCAAAAATTTACTTTTTATAGGAAATTTTTTAAAAATTTTCTTTTTATAAGAAATTTTTCAAAAATTTACTTTTTATAGGAAATTTTCCAAAAATTTACTTCTTATAGGAAATTTTTCAAAAAATTTTCTTTTTATAGGACATTTTTCAAAAATTTACTTTTTATAGGAAATTTTTCAAAAATTTACTTTTTATAGGAAATTTTTCAAAAATTTACTTTTTATAGGACATATTTCAAAAATTTACTTTTTATAGGAAATTTTTCAAAAATTTACTTTTTATAGGAAATTTTTCAAAAATTACATTTTATAGGAAATTTTTCAAAAATTTACTTTTTATAGGACATATTTCAAAAATTTACTTTTTATAGGAAATTTTTCAAAAATTTACTTTTTATAGGATATATTTCAAAAATTTACTTTTTATAGGAAATTTTTCAAAAATTTACTTTTTATAGGAAATTTTTCAAAAATTTACTTTTTATAGGAAATTTTTCAAAAATTTACTTTTTATAGGATATATTTCAAAAATTTACTTTTTATAGGAAATTTTTCAAAAATTTACTTTTTATAGGAAATTTTTCAAAAATTTACTATTTTTATAGGAAATTTTTCAAAAATTTACTTTTTATAGGATATATTTCAAAAATTTACTTTTTATAGGAAATTTTTCAAAAATTTACTTTTTATAGGATATATTTCAAAAATTTACTTTTTATAGGAAATTTTTCAAAAATTTACTTTTTATAGGATATATTTCAAAAATTTACTTTTTATAGGAAATTTTTCAAAAATTTACTTTTTATAGGAAATTTTTCAAAAATTTTCTTTTTATAGGAATTTTTTTCCAAAATTGTGCGTTTTATTGGAATTTTTTCGAAAATTTACTTTTTATAGGAATTTTGCTATGAAAAATATTTGAAGAAATTTTTTTAAACAAATTTTTTTGTTTTATTTGTTTTGAAAATGGATTGAGTCCCATAAATTTTTCAATTCAAAAGACAGACAGACAAACAGCAAACAGACAGACGGACATCGGCTTTGAAATTAACCCAAATATATCTCGAGCATTAAATAACAATTTGTTGCAAGTCAATGTCCTCTATCTGGAAGGAGTTTATATAGTCGGGCTGGATCGTCTTTGATACACGCTAAATGTTTTTTTTAACATAGAGTTATTTACGTTTTCTATTAAATTTATTTTTTGTAGCTAAGGTAAGAAAAAAATTGTTTAAAGAATTGTCATTTCCAAGTTTCTCAATAAAGGGTAACAAGACTTCCCTAAATCCTTGAAATTTGTGAAGTTTTACTATTTCTTGAAACAAATTTAAAGTTACATTGTAACATAAAACGAAACACTTTTACTTGAAAAACAAAAGTTTCATGTCTTCCTAACGAAAATGAAAAGGCAAAGAAAAAAAAATAATGCATAAACTTACGGACATGTTCTACATTAACCAAGACATTCTTAAAAAGATACAGTTTGTCTCACACTTATGCACAATTTGTACATCATACACTAGCATTGGGATTATAAATTTGTGTTAATGTTTGAAAAGCATTAAATTATATCCACATATAAACTTAAACTTAAAGTATATCGTTAAGTATATCACATCCTATTTGTCTATTGGCCAGAATATAACCATTATTTTGGGTAACTCTCATTAAGCCTCTCACAGAGTTTAATTCGAATAAATCTTTTATAAAACTAAAGGTTTTAAAGTGATGCCTTAAAAGGCTTAAACTATCTACAATCGTGCTAGTTGACGAACCTTGGCTATATGCTTTTGAGCTGGAAACAAATCGACCGTGAACTAATTCTAACAAAAAACGTTCGTGAAAGAGGAACATCAAAACAAATTTTTATATTGCTATAAATGGGGCTCGAACCCAGGCTGAACATAATACGCAGTGCAAAGTAGTCGTTGTGCTAATCAACTAATCCACAGCACCTACATGTGGCAACTGCTCCGCTTGAGGAATTTAGATATCTCAACTGAAAGTGAAGTATACGAAACTAATGTGCCGATAGTGACTTTTTTCAATAAGGGGGGACCATTACCAACAAAAAATCAAATTATCTTAAAAAACAAACTTTTCATACATCAAATTATTATACAAAATCTTTGTTAGACAATATAAAATTTTTGCTACGTTGCACTGCTTTACTGTTTGACCATAGCATTCACGTTAATTTATTAACAAATTTAATAAAATTAAAAATTTTGAAAATAGCGTAAATAAATAAATATTTAATATAATTGTAAATATTTGTTTAAAACATGACATAGACATTTTATGCAAAACATAAAATTCTCATAATTCACAAATTTAAACTCATTTATTAACGTAAATTTATTGATTATGTAGAAGTCAATAGACATAAAGCTAAACCCTTTAGCAGTCGTTAGAAATTAAAAACAGAAAAATAATAACAAAACACTTTCTAAGGAAAGGAAATTTCACAAGCAGACTTATATTGAACCGACTTTCCGGAATTAAAATTTGGACCTCTCATTAATTGTACTTCCAACTTTAACTATAGTTATCCCCTAGTTTTATGTGTATATTTTAGGGGCTGGAACACAAAATTAACTTTTTATAGGAAATTTTTCAAAAATTTACTTTTTATAGGAAATTTTTCAAAAATTTACTTTTTATAGGACATATTTCAAAAATTTACTTTTTATAGGACATATTTCAAAAATTTACTTTTTATAGGAATTTTTTTAAAAATTTACTTTTTATAGGAAATTTTTCAAAAATTTACTTTTTATAGGACATATTTCAAAAATTTACTTTTTATAGGACATATTTCAAAAATTTACTTTTTATAGGAAATTTTTCAAAAATTTACTTTTTATAGGAAATTTTTCAAAAATTTACTTTTTATAGGAAATTTTTTAAAAATTTACTTTTTATAGGACATATTTCAAAAATTTACTTTTTATAGGAAATTTTTCAAAAATTTACTTTTTATAGGAAATTTTTCAAAACTTAACTTTTTATAGAAAATTTTTCAGAAATTTACTTTTTATAGGAAATTTTTCAAAAATTGACTTTTTATGGGAAATTTTTCAAAAATTTACTTTTTATAGGAAATTTTTCAAAAATTTACTTTTTATAGGATTTTTCAAAAATTTACTTTTTATAGGAAATTTTTCAAAAATTTACTTTTTATAGGACATATTTCAAAAATTTACTTTTTATAGGAAATTTTTCAAAAATTTACTTTTTATAGGAAATTTTTCAAAAATTTACTTTTTATAGGACATATTTCAAAAATTTACTTTTTATAGGACATATTTCAAAAATTTACTTTTTATAGGAATTTTTTCAAAAATTTACTTTTTATAGGAAATTTTTCAAAAATATATTTTTTATAGGAAATTTTTCAAAAATTTACTTTTTATAGGACATATTTCAAAAATTTACTTTTTATAGGAAATTTTTCAAAAATTTACTTTTTATAGGAAATTTTTCAAAAATTTACTTTTTTAGGAAATTTTTCAAAAATTTACTTTTTATAGGAAATTTTTCAATAATTTAATTTTTATAGGAAATTTTTCAAAAATTTACTTTTTATAGGACATATTTCAAAAATTTACTTTTTATAGGAAATTTTTCAAAAAATTTACTTTTTATAGGAAATCTTTCAAAAATTTACTTTTTATAGGAAATTTTTTAAAAATTGAATTTTTATAAGAAATTTTTTAAAAATTTACTTTTTATAAGAAATTTTTTAAAAATTTACTTTTTATAGGAAATTTTTCAAAAATTTACTTTTTATAGGAAATTTTTCAAAAATTTACTTTTTATAGGAAATTTTTCAAAAATTTAATTTTTATAGGAAATTTTTTAAAAATTTACTTTTTATAGGAAAGTTTTCTAAAATTTACTTTTTATAGGAAATTTTTCAAAAATTTACTTTTTATAGGAAATTTTTCAAAAATTTACTTTTTATAGGAAATTTTTTAAAAATTTACTTTTTATAGGAAATTTTTCAAAAATTTACTTTTTATAGGAAATTTTTCAAAAATTTACTTTTTATAGGACATATTTCAAAAATTTACTTTTTATAGGAAATATTTCAAAAAATTACTTTTTATAGGAAATTTTTCAAAAATTTTCTTTTTATAGGAAATTTTTCAAAAATTTACTATTTATAGGAAATTTTTCAAAAATTTACTTTTTATAGGAAATTTTTCAAAAATTTACTTTTTATAGGACATATTTCCAAAATTTACTTTTTATAGGAAATTTTTCAAAAATTTACTTTTTATAGGAAATTTTTCAAAAATTTACTTTTTATAGGAAATTTTTCAAAAATTTACTTTTTATCGGAAGTTTTTCAAAAATTTACTTTTTATAGGAAATTTTTCAAAAATTTACTTTTTATAGGACATATTTCAAAAATTTACTTTTTATAGGAAATTTTTCAAAAATTTACTTTTTATAGGAAATTTTTCAAAAATTTACTTTTTATAGGACATATTTCAAAAATTTACTTTTTATAGGAAATTTTTCAAAAAATTACTTTTTATAGGAAATTTTTCAAAAATTTTCTTTTTATAGGAAATTTTTCAAAAATTTACTATTTATAGGAAATTTTTCAAAAATTTACTTTTTATAGGAAATTTTTCAAAAATTTGCTTTTTATAGGAAATTTTTCAAAAATTTACTTTTAATAGGAAAAATTTTCAAATATTTACTTTTTATAGGAAATTTTAAAAAATAATACTTTTTATAGGAAATTTTTCAAAAATTTACTTTTTATAGGAAATTTTTCAAAACTTACTTTTTATAGGAAATTTTTCAAAAATTTACTTTTTATAGGACATATTTCAAAAATTTACTTTTTATAGGAAATTTTTCAAAAATTTACTTTTTATAGGAAATTTTTCAAAAATTTTCTTTTTATAGGAAATTTTTCAAAAATTTACTTTTTATAGGAAATTTTTCAAAAATTTACTTTTTTATAGGAAATTTTTTTAAAAATTTACTTTTTATAGGAAATTTTTCAAAAATTTAGTTTTTATAGGAAATTTTTAAAAAATTTACTTTTTATAGGAAATTTTTAAAAAATTTACTTTTTATAGGAAATTTTTCAAAAATTTACTTTTTATAGGAAATTTTTCAAAAATTTACTTTTTATAGGAAATTTTTCAAAAATTTACTTTTTATAGGAAATTTTTCAAAAATTTACTTTTTATAGGAAATTTTTCAAAAATTTACTTTTTTATAGGAAATTTTTTTAAAAATTTACTTTTTATGGGAAATTTTTCAAAAATTTACTTTTTTATAGGAAATTTTTTTAAAAATTTACTTTTTATTTGAAATTTTTCAAAAATTTACTTTTTTAGGAAATTTTTCAAAAATTTAGTTTTTATAGGAAATTTTTCAAAAATTTACTTTTTATAGGACATTTTTCAAAAATTTACTTTTTATAGGAAATTTTTCAAAAATTTACTTTTTATAGGAAATTTTTCAAAAATTTACTTTTTTTAGGAAATTTTTCAAAAATTTACTTTTTATAGGAAATTTTTCAAAAATTAACTTTTTATAAGAAATTTTTCAAAAATTTAATTTTTATAGGAAATTTTTCAAAAATTTACTTTTGATAGGAAATTTTTTAAAAATTTACTTTTTATAGGAAAATTTTCAAAAATTTACTTTTTATAGGAAATTTTTTAAAAATTTACTTTTTATAGGAAATTTTTCAAAAATTTACTTTTTATAGGAAATTTTTCAAAACTTAACTTTTTATAGAAAATTTTTCAGAAATTTACTTTTTATAGGAAATTTTTCAAAAATTGACTTTTTATGGGAAATTTTTCAAAAATTTACTTTTTATAGGAAATTTTTGAAATTTTTTTTCCAATAAATCTAAATCAATTAAATCTAAATAAATTAAATAGATATCAATCAATGTTAGGTCCGATTTAATATACCAATAGAAATTGGAATATTAATATTGGTTTCTAATTGAGGAACACAAAATGTTCATGTGATCGCCAAAGGGTTAATATGGCTATGCTGTATGAACAATTAATAAAGTGCATAATTTCATAGACACATGAATTAGTGTTGCCCAATTTAGAAAATACCACAAAAATATAAAAAAAATAAAATTAATTAAAATGACAAATATTTAAATTGGACTTAAATTTAAACTCTATATTGTTGATATTTTAAGAGGATTTGTTAAATTTTAAACTTAATTTCATTTTTTAAGCCATTGTAATATTTAGCATTCGTTTAAACATATACATATATACATGCATTAACATATGTACACACATATGTATCTACATTTATCTGATGTAAAAACTAAAAACTCATCCTTGTAAAGTTTCAATGATATCTGATTTGGGAATTACAAAGCCAATACACATTACACTTTTTACACAATAGCATCGTAAACATTATTGAAAATCTATTATTTACATAAAATCAAGGATTTACATGAATTTAAAATTTAAACACATAAAACTTTAAATCTTAATTCAATTAAAATTTACTAACATTATATGGGTTTTAGTTAAAGATCTTTAGATGGAAATGACATTGAACTTTGACATTTGTTACTAAATATCATTTCTTGTTAATGGTTTTAGAATGTTCATACAATACAAAACTTTAAGTAATTAAAAACTACAAAGACAAAAGAAACTACTTTGGGATTCAAAGTTGCAGTAGATACAAGTTATAAGCTTTATTTACCTAGAAACAAGGAATACCTAAAAGGGTTAAGGGGGCAAAATGACTCCCTATTTAAAGATGCATAAAAGTTATTTCAAAAATTTATAAAAATAAGACTACGACAAGCCTATAATTCAAATTTTTCATACAAAATTCCCACAATAAGCCTTTTATAATTTTATAATTCGTTTGTGAATTAGGGGGCACAATTTTAATAACAGAAAATTTTCTTCATTTCTATATACAAATTTTTAAACGAAAAATTTCCTATATTTATAAAAATAAAAAAATTTTGCTATAGAAAATTTTTCGATATAAAAATTTTCTTATTAAAAATTTTTCGATATAAATTTTTTTTTTAATTTTCTTGTACAAATATTTTTTAAAAGAAAAATTTTCTTGTAGATAATTTTTCGATATAAAAATTTTCTTGTAGAAAATTTTTCGATATAAAAATTTTTTGATATTTAAAAATTTTCTTGTAGAAAATTTTTCGATATAAAAATTTTCTAATAGAATATCTTTCGTTTTAAAAATTTTCCTTTACAAAATTTTTCGATATAAAAATGTTCCTATAGAAAATTTTACGATATAAAAATTTTCCTATAGATAATTTTTAAAATTTTTCGATATAAAAATTTTCTTAAAGAAAATTTGTCGATATAAAAATTTTCTTTTAAAAAAATTTTCGATATAAAAATTTTGTCATAGAAAAAAAAATTTCGATATAAAAATTTTTTTATATATAATATTTTAAAATTGTCTTATAGAAAAATTTTCGATACAAAAATTTTCTAATAAAAAATTTTTCGATATAAAATTTCTGTTATAGAAAATTTTTGAATAAAAAAATTTTCTTATAGAAAATTTTCCTTAAGAAAAATTTCCATTATCAAAAATTTTCTGAAAAAATTTTCTACAGAAAATTTTTCTATAAAAAATTTTTCGGTATAAAAACTTTCTATAAAAAGTTTTTATTACGAAAAATTTTCTATAACAAGATTTTTACAAAGAAAAATTTTTTATAGAAAAATTTTCTATAAGACAAAATTTTTTATAAAAAAATACAAATTTTTCGATATCACATTTTTCCTATAAAAATTTTTTCGATATAAAAATTTTCCTATAGAGAATTTTTTGGTATAAAAATTTTCCTATAGAAAATTTTTCGATATAAAAATTTTCCTATAAAAATTAATTAATAGAAAATTTTTCGATATAAAAATTTTGTTATAAAAAATTTTCCATATAAGAATTTTCCTATAGAAAAATTTTTGATATAAAAATTTTTTTATAGAAAATTTTTCGATATAAAAATTTTTTTATAAAAAACTTTACGATATAAACATTTCCTTATAGAAAATTTTTCGATATAAACATATTCTTATACAAAATTTTTCGATATAAAAATTTTCTTATAGAAAATTTTTCAATACAAAAATTTTCTTATAGAAAATTTTTCGATATAAAAATTTTCTTATATAAATTTTTTCTATATAAAAATTTTCTTATAGCAAATATTTCGATATTAAAATTTTCTTATAGAAAATTTTTCGATATAAAAATTTTTTGTTATAAAAATTTTCTTATAGAAAATTTTCGATATAAAAATTTTTTATAACAAATTTTTCAATATAAAAATTTTTCAATATAAAAATTTTCTTATAAAAAATTTTTCAGTACAAAAACTTTCTTATAAAAAATTTTTCAGTATAAAAATTTTCTTATAGAAAATTTTTCGTTAAAAAAATTTCCTTATAGAAAATTTTTCGTTAAAAAAATTTTCTTATAGAAAATTTTTCGTTAAAAAATTTTCTTATAGAAAATTTTTCGTTAAAAAATTTTCTTATAGAAAATTTTTCGTTAAAAAATTTTCTTTTGGAAAATTTTTTGTTAAAAAAATTTCTTTAAGAAAATTTTTCGTTAAAAAATTTTCATATAGAAAATTTTTCGTTAAAAAATTTTCATATAGAAAATTTTTTGTTAAAAACTTTTCATATACAAAATTTTTCGTTAAAAAAATTTTTTATAAGAAAATTTTTCGTTAAAAAAATTTTCTTATAGAAAATTTTTCGTTAAAAAAATTTTCTTATAGAAAATTTTTCGTTAAAAAAATTTTCTTATAGAAAATTTTTCGTTAAAAAAATTTTCTTATAGAAAATTTTTCGTTAAAAAAATTTTCTTATAGAAAATTTTTCGTTAAAAAAATTTTCTTATAGAAAATTTTTCGTTAAAAAAATTTTCTTATAGAAAATGTTTCGTTAAAAAAATTTTCTTATAGAAAATTTTTCGTTAAAAAAATTTTCTTATAGAAAATTTTTCGTTAAAAAAATTTTCTTATAGAAAATTTTTCGTTAAAAAAATTTTCTTATAGAAAATTTTTCGTTAAAAAAATTTTCTTATAGAAAATTTTTCGTTAAAAAAATTTTCTTATAGAAAATTTTTCGCTAAAAAAATTTTCTTATAGAAAATTTTTCGTTAAAAAAATTTTCTTTTAGAAAATTTTTCGTTAAAAAAATTTTCTTATAGAAAATTTTTCGTTAAAAAATTTTCTTATAGAAAATTTTTCGTAAAAATAAATTTTCTTATAGAAAATTTTTTGTTAAAAAAATTTTCTTATAGAAAATTTTTCGTAAAAAAAATTCATATAGAAAATTTTTCGTTAAAAAAATTTTCTTATAGAAAATTTTTCGTTAAAAAAATTTTCTTATAGAAAATTTTTCGTTAAAAAAATTTTCTTATAGAAAATTTTTCGTTAAAAAAATTTTCTTATAGAAAATTTTTCGTTAAAAAAATTTTCTTATAGAAAATTTTTCGTTAAAAAAATTTTCTTATAGAAAATTTTTCGTTAAAAAAATTTTCTTATAGAAAATTTTTCGTTAAAAAAATTTTCTTATAGAAAATTTTTCGTTAAAAAAATTTTCTTATAGAAAATTTTTCGTTAAAAAAATTTTCTTATATAATTTTTTTTTAATTTTCTTCAGTCATATACCAAATTTTTTTTCAGTGAAAATTTCTCATTGGAAATATAACATCGTTTTGTTTTACCATATTTATTTTGAGTTTGAGTTTCTGAAATTGAAAAATAACTCAATTGGAGTAAATTCTGGTTTACCTCTTTAAAAAATCTTATCTCATTTTCATTTTGCTCTTTTAGCGTCTAGCAGGTGTTTTCACTGGCATTTGTCGTGTTATATGGTTTTTGTTATGACATGCGCTTTAGACAAATTCTCTTGAAAAAAAAACTGAAATTCTTTGTTAGCAAAAATTATTTGTGTATAAATTAAAAGTAAAAGAAAATAACAAAAACTACTTGAAGTTTTTCTTTGTTTATAAACAGATGTTTTAGATGAGAGGGAAATTTTTAGGATAATTTGTTAAAAGAGACATCGAAAATATTTTGATTGAGTTGAAATGTTGTTTAAATTTGCCAGCAAATATTAGGAACATTTCTTTGAAGTGTTGTTTACATTACTTTCTATAAACAATTTCAAATTTTTGTAAATTTTTTATATTAAAATTTGTTCGCTATAAAATGATTTAAGAACATTTTTCGAAATAAAATCTTTTGAGAAAAGTATTTTTATTTTATTTTACATTTATCGTTACAAAGATTTGTTTTATTTAATTTTTTATTATAAAATTTTTTTATTCGGAATGTTTTGCCATTTAAATTTTTGCAAAAAGTTTTCTGCTAAAATTTTTTTGTAATGTAGTCATTACTGCAACATACATCGCCACTCTAATAACTCAGACGCTTCTAAATATTGAGCTATTTAAAATTTTTTCTTCTGCAAGGTATTAGTATAACAGTTTTTCTATAGACAATTTTTTGGTATAACAGTTTATCTTAGAAAAAGTGTTATTATGACAGTTTTTCTATAGAAAAAGTGTTATTGTAACAGTTTTTCTATAGAAAAAGTGTTATTGTAACCGTTTTTCTATAGAAAAAGTGTTATTGTAACCGTTTTTCTATAGAAAAAGTGTTATTGTAACAGTTTTTCTATAGAAAAAGTGTTATTGTTACAGTTTTTCTATAGAAAAAGTGTTATTGTAACACTTATTCTATAGAAAAAGTGTTATTGTAACAGTTTTTCTATAGAAAAAGTGTTATTGTAACACTTATTCTATAGAAAAAGTGTTATTGTAACACTTATTCTATAGAAAAATTGTTATTGTAACACTTATTCTATAGAAAAAGTGTTATTGTAACAGTTTTTCTATAGAAAAATTGTTATTGTAACAGTTTTCTATAGAAAAAGTGTTATTGTAACAGTTTTTCTATAGAAAAAGTGTTATTTTAACAGTTTTTTTATAGAAAAAATGTTATTGTAACAGTTTTTCTATAGAAAAAGTGTTATTGTAACAGTTTTTCTATAGAAAAAATGTTATTGTAACAGTTTTTCTATAGAAAAAGTGTTATTGTAACAGTTTTTCTATAGAAAAAGTGTTATTGTAACAGTTTTTCTATAGAAAAAGTGTTATTGTAATAGTTTTCCTATAGAAAAAGTGTTGATATAACAGTTTTTCTATAGAAAAAGGTTTGTTATAACAGTTTTTCTATGGAAAAAGTGTTGGTGTAACAGTTTTTTCTATCGAAGAAGTATAACAGTTTTTTCTATAGCAAAAGTGTCGGTATAATAGTTTTTCAATAGAAAAGTGTAAGCATAACAGTTTTTTATAGAAAAAGTTTTAGAATAACAGATTCTCTACAAAAATTGTTAATATAACAGTCTTTCCATAGGCAAAGTGTTAGTATAACAGTTTTTCTATTGAAAAAGTGTAGATATAACAGTTATTCTACAGAAAAAGTGTTCGTATAACAGTTTTTCTATCGAAAAAGTGTTGGTATAACAGTTTTTCTATAGAAAAAGTGTTAGTATAACAGATTTTCTATAGAAAAAGTGTTGGTATAACAGTTTTTGTAGAGAAAAGGTGTTGGTATAGCAGTTTTTCTAGAGAAAAAGTGTTGGTATAACAGTTTTTCTAGAGAAAAAGTGTTGGTATAACAGTTTTTCTATAGAAAAAGTGTTGGTATAACAGTTTTTCTATAGAAAAGGTGTTGGTATAACAGTTTTTCTATAGAAAAGGTGTTGGCATAACAGTTTTTTTATAGAAAAGGTGTTGGTATAACAGTTTTTCTATAGAAAAAGTATTGGTATAACAGTTTTTCTATAGAAAAAGTGTTGGTATAACAGATTTTCTATAGAAAAAGTGTTGGTATAACTGTTTTTCTATAGAAAAAGTGTTGATATAACAGTTTTTCTATAGAAAAAGTGTTGGGATAAAAGTTCTTAAAAAAAAATTCTATAAGAAAATTGTTTAACAAAAAATTTCGTTAAAGAAAATTTTTTAACAAAAAATTTCGTTAAAAAAAATTTTTATAATAAATATTTTCTATTGAAAAATGTTTACAAAAAAAATTTCCTATAGCAAATTTTTATGGCGAAAAATTTCTATAAGAAATTTTATAAAAAAAAATTTATATAGCGAAAAATGTCTATAAGAAAATTTTTATGACAAAACATGCTCACGAAGAAAATTTTTAAACGAAAAATTTTTTAACCAAAAAGTTTCTCTATGAACGAAAAGTAACGAACAATTTTTCTAATAGAAAATTTTTGATAAAAATTTTGATTTCTATAACAGAATTTTAAATAATGAAAAATTTTTCTGGAAGAAAATTTTTGGTAACAAAAATTTTCTATAAGAAAATTTTTGGTAACGAAAAATTTTCTATAAGAAAATTTTTAGTATAAAAAATATAAAAAATTTCTGTATGAAAATTTTTGGTAACGAAAAATTTTTTATAATAAAATTTTCAATTAGAAAATTTGTATTACAAAAACGTTTTTTATAAGAAAAATCGTATATCTTTCTATAAGAAGATCAAAAAATTTTCTATAAATACATTTTTATATGGAAAATTTTACTTTGAGAAAATGTTTTATATATTAAAATATTTTTATATCGAAAAATTTTCACTTGTTCATAGCAAATTTTTTGATATAAACATTTTTCTGTAGATTTTTTTTCACGATATAAAAAGTTTATTTTAGAAAATTTTTCGATATAAAAATTTTCTTTTAGAAAATTTTTCTATATCAAAATTTTCTTTTAAAAAATTTTTGGATATACAAATTTTCTTTTAGAAAATTTTTCGATATAAAAATTTTCTGTTAGAAAATTTTTCGATACAAAAATTTTCTTTTAGAAGAATTTTCGATATAAAAATTTTCTTGTAGAAAATTTTTCGATATAAAAATTTTTTTTAGAAATTTTTTTTTGAAAATTTTTCGATATAAAAATTTTCTATTAGAAAATTTTTCGATATAAAAATGTTATTTTAGAAAATTTTTCGATATAAAAATTTTCTTTTAAAAAATTTTTCGGTATTACAACTTTCTTTTAAAAACAGTTTTGTCATAGAAAAAAAGTTCGTTTAAAAGTTTTTCTATTGAAAAACTAACACCTTTTGTAGTGCAAGTTTTTCTACAGAAAAAGTTTTAGCGCAAATGCCTTGATGGGTAAAAGTTATTTATAGGTACTTTTTGTAGACAATGGGTCAATGGTTTAAACGTTAAAAAAAACGTTTCGAAAACCGCTATTGATATGATTCCAAATAATTTGACCACACTGTTTTCACTTACAAAAATCACTAACACTCTAGAGGGCAGAAAAAATTTCCCCATATTTTGAGCACAAAGAGGATAACAAAACTGTTTGTCGCAACGCAAGACTCTTTCAAGCACAAACTTTCTCGTTAAACGGTTGTAAAATACGGATGATTTGCGGAAATATATATAGATATATATTTTTTTGAATAAAGCAGAGATTAAGCAAGAGGAAAATTTTATATAGTAAATTGTGCAAACAGAAAATATAATAGAAATTGAAATAGAAATTTTCTGAAGAAAAAAATAACAAGAAATAAAAGTGAAAGTTTGGTGTTTAAAAAGAATAAATTACACTAGAAATAATGAAAAAATAAATAAAATTCCTTCTAAACGCCTAAAAGTATACAGCTTATTTTTATTTTAATGTGCGCCTAGTATTTTACTATCATTTTTTTTCAACTCAGCAACATTGTGTCGAGTATATTCCTATTGCACGTGTGTGAGTGTTTGAAGGGTTTTCTTTTATTTTTTTTTTTTTAGTTCGTCCTTTTCCTTTTATGCTCGTTTGTATATTTATTTAAGATGGTGGGAAAAATGTAGTAAAATAAAAAAAGAAATATAAAAAAAAATTTTTTGTTATATGAGAATATAAAGGCCAAAGGAGAAAGTAAGATATTTTAGTAGAAAAAGTCATAAAAAAATAAAAATATAAAATTTTGTTTATTACAAGTGAAAAAAGATTTAAAAAAATGTTAAAGTTTTTAAAATTTTACAAAATTTTTGGGGGCTTTTGTAAATGAATCTTACTTACATCTACTATTTTAT
Source organism: Stomorhina lunata (assembly GCA_933228675.1). NCBI lineage: Eukaryota > Metazoa > Arthropoda > Insecta > Diptera > Rhiniidae > Stomorhina > Stomorhina lunata. The sequence goes on from OW121744.1 coordinate 25,379,626, forward strand.
AACATTTTATAAATTGCCTTGAAATATCTAATAAATACATACAAAAAATAAGAAAAGAATCTAAAAAAGTGAAACAGAAAAAACGTGTATAAAGAGTGAAAATTTTAAAAAAGTCTTTACATGCAAATCATGTTTGTGCGTGCTTTAAAATAACAAAAATATTCATAGAAAATATATGTATGTATGGCAGTCTTTTGTATCTGCACTTGAAAAGGCAAAATCAACAAAATCAGCAACTACACCAACAAAATCCCCGACATTAGCAGCAACAAAATAATCAAAAAAGATAAAAAAAAAAATCAGCAAACATCAACAAAACCTCAACAACTTAAAAGTTGTTCTATATATTTTTCAATTTCATTCTCCTTTTCCTTCCAGCCTCTCGATACTTCACAAAAAAAAATACTTTAAAAACTTTCCTTTTACGCTCGATACTTCAAAGAAATAAAACAACAAAGAAATAAAAAAAAAGAAGCAAAATAAACAAACAAACAAAAAAAAAAAAGAATTGAATAAAAATAAAACAACAGCTTTTTTATGTTGCTTTTTATATAACGGTATGTGTTTGTATGTTTGTGTATTGTAACGGTAAATGTTTATACATTTTCTCTCCACTTCAATCTCCCGTTATTGCTCTTCTACTTAACACAAAGAAAGTTTCAGTGTGTGTGTGTGTGAGTGTATGATTGTGTATTTGAAAATGTTCATTGTTTAAATTAAATTTTCTTACATTTACATACCAGTACATATCCATGTAGTAAGACCTAATGTTATGTTAAATTGTATATGTACTCACATACATACATACTTACACACTCAGATATCAGTATCCGCTTTGTGATTTATCAAATGTGGGTCAATAAGGAGGCCGGCCTTCACAATGTGCGTGCATGAATAAAACTTAAACGTTTCTAAACAAAAAAAAAAAAATTCTAATACAATTTAACAGCAACAACAACAACAGCAAAAACCACACAACTCCTGCAACATAATGTGTAACGCAATTGTTCCCTCCACTTGATTTTCATTCATGTGAAAATCATTCATTACGTTCTAGTTTCCTTTTAATGTGAGTGGTGCGAAAATCTAAGGTAAGTATTATGCAAAAAAACAATCAAACCTGTCTGCAAAATTAATTTTGTTGGATGGATATTTAAGTTTTGAATTAGAAAATGTAGAATTTATTTTGTAGAGTGCTTTATGCACAATGGGATAAATATTAACAAAAAAATAAATTTATAAATTTTCAGAAAAACACTTTTCACAGAAAAATATTTCCATAGAAAATTTCTATGTAAATAATTCTCTTATATGGTTTAGGAGTTACCAGAACAAAAACTTAGTTTGCTCGCATTTACCCGGTGCTCCCAAATTTTTTTTATCAAACATTTTTCTATAGAAATTTTATTTTTATCAACAAATTATCAATAGAAAAATTTTTTTATCAAAAATTTTTCAGTGGAATTTATTTTTTATAGAAAATTTTTTTGAAAAATTAGGTTTAATCAGGCTTGAGTTCATTTAACTTTCAAATTATTAATTTTGAAAATTTGAAAAGTAATTGTGGAGAAAAACTGAAAAAATTATTTTTGAACGCGGCTCAGTTTATTGCAATTTCTGTCCCGCCACAGGACGTCATCAGCACTTAGCGCCCTCGACCACAGTCGAGTTGTCAAATTGCAGAGATAATCATCAATTTAACTCATTGAGTTTGATCGAACATCACTACGTTTAATTGATTGTGTATTCTCCTATTACTTGTTTTGATCGATCTTTTCACTTGCCGTTGGCATGTAGAGAAGAACAAGACTTTTTGGTTTGATGCTATTTTTAGAATAGTAACAATGTTCTCTACATGCTCTCTACATGCCAACGGCAAGTGAAAAGATCGAGCAAAACAAGTAATAGGAGAATACACAATCAATTAAACGTAGTGATGTTCGATCAAACTCAATGAGTTAAATTGATGATTATCTCTGCAATTTGACAACTCGACTGTGGTCGAGGGCGCTAAGTGCTGATGACGTCCTGTGGCGGGACAGAAATTGCAATCCACTGAGCCGCGTTCAAAAATAATTTTTTCAGTTTTTCTCCACAATTACTTTTCAAATTTTCAAAATTAATAATTTGAAAGTTAAATGAACTCAAGCCTGATTAAACCTAATTTTTCAATCAATTCTAAAGTTCGAATAATTAATTCCCAAGAAAATTTTTTTATCTAATATTTTTAAAAAATTTTTCTACAAAAAAATATTTCTAACGAAAATTTTTCTTAAGAAAAAAAATTTTGAAAATTTTTTTTTTGAGAAAGTTTTTTCACAAAAGAATAAGAACTTATTTTTAACGGTGCTCCCAAATTTTTTTCATCAACAATTTTTCTATAGAAAAATTTTTTTATCCAAAATTTTTCTATAGAAGTTTTTTTTAACAAACATTTTTCTATGGAAAATAATTTAATAAATAAATAGTTTAACACTTATTTCTATTTCACCTATGACCATATGATCGATTCAGTTAGACGAACTTATCGACCATCAACATAAATTCTGGTTCAACTAAAAATTAAAAAGTGTTAGTATAACAGTTTTTCTATAGAAAACGTGTTAGTATAACAGTATTTCTATAGAAAACGTGTTAGTATAACAGATTTTCTATAGAAAAAGTGTTAGTCTTACAGTTTTTCTATAGAAAAAGTGTTAGTATAACAGTTTTTCTATAGAAAAGTGTTAGTATAACAGTTTTTCTATAGAAAAAGTGTTAGTATAACAGTTTTTCTATAGAAAAAGTATTAGTATAACAGTTTTTCTATAGAAAAAGTGTCAGTATAACAGTTTTTCTATAGAAAAAGTGTCAGTATAACAGTTTGTCTATAGAAAAAATGTTAGCCTTACAGTTTTTCTATAGAAAAAGTGTTAGTATAACAATTTTTCTATAGAAAAAGTGTTAGTAAAACAGTTTTTCTGTAGAAAAAGTGTTAGTATAACAGTTTTTCTATAGAAAAAGTGTAAGTATAACAGTTTTCTATAGAAAAAATGTTAGTATAACAGACAAAAACTAAATTGGCTCGGTGCTCCCAAATTTTTTTTTTATCAAAATTGAGGCTATCGAAATTTTTTTTTATCAAAAATTTTTCTATAGAAAATGTTTTTTTATCAAAAATGTTTTTAAGAAAATTTTTTTAAAAAATTTTTCTATAGAAAAATTTTTTTATCAAAAATTTTTCTATACAATTTTTTTTATCCAAAATTTTTAGAAAATTTTTCCACAGAAAAATATTTCTATCGAAAATTTCTATGGCAAAAAAGTTAATGTCTTATATGGTTTAGGAGATACCAGAACAAAAACTTAGTTTGCTCGATTTTACCCGGTGTTCCCAAATTTTTTCATCAAACATTTTTCTATAGAAATATTATTTTTATCAAAAAATTATCAATAGAAAATTTTTTTTTTATCAAAAATTTTCAGTGGAATTTATTTTTTATAGAAAATTTGTTTTATCTAATATTTTTAGAAAATTTTTCTACAAAAAAATATTTCCAGCGAAAATTTTTCTTAAGAAAAAAATTTTGAAAAATTTTTTTTGAGAAGTTTTTTCACAGAAGAATAAAAACTTATTTTTAACGGTGCTCCCAAATTTTTTTCAACAATTTTTCTATAGAAAATTTTTTTTATCCAAAATTTTTCTATAAAAGTTTTTTTTAACAAACAATTTTTTATGGACAATAATTTAATAAATAAATAGTTTAACACTTATTTCTATTTCACCTATGACCATATGATCGATTCAGTTAGACGAACTTATCGACCATCAACATAATTTCTGGTTCAACTAAAAATTAAAAAGTGTTAGTATAACAGTTTTTCTATAAAAAAGGTATTAGCATAACAGTTTTTCTATAGAAAAAGTGTTAGTATAACAGTTTTTCTATAGAAAAAGTGTTAGTATAACAGTTTTTCTATAGAAAAAGTGTTAGTATAACAGTTTTTCAATAGAAAAAGTGTTAGTATAACAGTTTTTCTATAGAAAATGTGTTAGTATAACAGTTTTTATATAGAAAAAGTGTTAGTATAACAGTTTTTATATAGAAAAAGTGTTAGAATAACAGTTTTTCAATAGAAAAAGTGTTGGTATAACAGTTTTTCTATTGAAATAGTGTTAATATAACAGTTTTTCTATAGAAAATGTATTAGTATTACAGTTTTTCTATAGAAAAAGTGTTAGTATAACAGTTTTTCTATAGAAAAAGTGTTAGTATAACAGTTTTTCTATAGAAAAAGTGTTAGTATAACAGTTTTTCTATAAAAAAAAAGTGTTAGTATAACAGTTTTTATATAGAAAAAGTGTTAGTATAACAGTTTTTATATAGAAAAAGTGTTAGTATAACAGTTTTTCAATAGAAAAAGTGTTGGTATAACAGTTTTTCTATAGAAATAGTGTTACTATAACAGTTTTTCTATAGAAAATGTGTTAGTATAACAGTTTTTCTATAGAAAAAGTCTTAGTATAACAGTTTTTCTATAGAAAAAGTGTAAGTATAACAGTTTTTCTTTAGAAAATGTTTTAGTATAACAGTTTTTCTGTAGAAAAAGTGTAAGTATAACAGTTTTTCTATAGAAAAAGTGTTAGTATAACAGTTTTTCTATAGAAAAAGTGTTAGTATAACAGTTTTTCTATAGAAAAAGTGTAGGTATAACAGTTTTTCTATAGAAATAGTGTTACTATAACAGTTTTTCTATAGAAAATGTGTTAGTATAACAGTTTTTCTATAGAAAAAGTCTTAGTATAACAGTTTTTCTATAGAAAAAGTGTAAGTATAACAGTTTTTCTTTAGAAAATGTTTTAGTATAACAGTTTTTCTGTAGAAAAAGTGTAAGTATAACAGTTTTTCTATAGAAAAAGTGTTAGTATAACAGTTTTTCTATAGAAAAAGTGTTAGTATAACAGTTTTTCTATAGAAAAAGTGTAGGTATAACAGTTTTTCTATAGAAATAGTGTTACTATAACAGTTTTTCTATAGAAAATGTGTTAGTATAACAGTTTTTCTATAGAAAAAGTCTTAGTATAACAGTTTTTCTATAGAAAAAGTGTAAGTATAACAGTTTTTCTTTAGAAAATGTTTTAGTATAACAGTTTTTCTGTAGAAAAAGTGTAAGTATAACAGTTTTTCTATAGAAAAAGTGTTAGTATAACAGTTTTTATATAGAAAAAGTGTTAGTATAACAGTTTTTCTATAGAAAAAGTATTAGCATTACAGGTTTTCTGTATATATCATATAAGAATCACTATATTGTAACATATTTCTTGAAAGTTCCCTGAGAGTAAACCAATATTTTTAACAGAGCTCTGTTATATAGTTAAGAACCGAAAATAATTGAATTATACAAGGAATGCGAATTCCTAGTGGACCAAGCAACCTTGTCTGACAAATTGGGTATCGCATTGTAGCTAAGGATGTTGTTTATGGGTACCCACAGTCAGAATCTGTAACAGAGTGAGTTGCTAGGAGCTATTAATAGTTTTTCAAAATATCAAATCTGAGATTATGCTAAGGGAAGATCACAGATTCTCAGGAAACAAGGCAACGTGGGCAAGTGCTGCATTGGGTTGTAGCTAAGGACATTTCCTATGAGTACCTATAGTCAGCTCTTTCAACAGAACGAGCTTCTAAGAGGTATTAGTATTTAAAAAAAAATTCATATGTAAGATTATACTAAGGGAGGATTCCAGATTTCTAGGAAACAAAGCAATAAAAATTTAATATGTGGGGTTATTTTTTTATATCAAAATTATTTATATAGAAAATTTTCTTGTCAAAAATTTTTCTATAGAAAATTTTTTTGTCAAAAACATTTCTATAGAAAATTTTTTATCAAAAATTTTTCTATAGAAATTTTTTTATCAAAAATTTTTCTATAGAAAATTTTTTTATAAAATTTTTTTTTTTCAAAAATTTTTCTATAGAAAATTTTTTATCAAAAATTTTTCTATAGAAAATTTTTTTTATCAAAAATTTTTTTATCAACAATTTTTCTATAGAAAATTTTTTGTCAAAAATTTTTCTATAGAAAATTTTTTTTAAAAAAATCATTTATTAAAAACTTTTCTGTAGAAAATTTTTTTTATTAAAATTTTTTCTATAGAAAATTTTTTTATCAAAAATGTTTCCATGGAAATTTTTGTATCAAAAATTGTTCTTTTTTTTCAATAGAAAATTTTTTTATCAAAAATTTTTCAATAGTAAATTTTTTTGTCAAAAATTTTTCTATAGAAAATTTTTTTATCAAAAATTTTTTTATAAAATTTTTTTTTTTTTAAATTTTTCTATAGAAAATTTTTTATCAAAAATTTTTCTATAGAAAATTTTTTTTTGTCAAAAATTTTTCTATAGAAAATTTTTTTTTGTCAAAAATTTTTCTATAGAAAATTTTTTTATCAAAAATTTTTCTATTGAAAATTTTTTATCAAAAATTTTTCTATAGAAAATTTTTTTATCAAAAATTTTTTTTATCAAAAATTTTTCTATAGAAAATTTTTTTTATTAAAATTTTTTCTATAGAAAATTTTTTTATCAAAAATGTTTCCATGGAATTTTTTTTTTTTTTTGTCAAAAATTTTTTTTATCAAAAATTTTTTTATAAAAATTTTTTTTCAAAAAATTTTCTATAGAATATTTTTTATCAGAAAATTTTTTTTTGTCAAAAATTTTTCTATAGAAAATTTTTTTATCAAAAATTTTTCTATAGAAAATTTTTTTTTTATCAAAAATGTTTCCATTGAAATTTTTATATCAAAAATTTTTCTATAGAAAATTTTTTCAACAAAACTTTTTCTATATAAAATATTTTCATCAAATACTTTTCATTTTTTTTTTGATCAGAAATTTTTCCATAGAAGATTTGAAAATTTTTGGATATAAAAATATTTATATTGAAAATTTTTCTATAAAAAAATGTTTGGATCGAAAATATATAAAAAAAAATATATAATAATCTATAATTGTTAAATATTTGAATTTATTTCTGTTTTGAAAAATATTCCCAAAATTTAGAAAAATATTCCCAATGATTACAGAAATAATAGAGTTGTGGCAATAATGTTCGAGATTATATTTCTTTGTTCTCTCGAACCATGTATTTTGTTGCTATAAATTGGATTTTGATGTGTTTTTTGCCTTTTTTGTTTTTGTCTTTTCTTAAACAAAGCGGTGCCAATCAACTCTGTTAACATCCAAATTCTAACTAAATGATTTTAACACTCATTTTCACGAGTTTTATTAATAATCGTGGAATTTACGAAAAATTCATCGGCTACTGGTAGTATGGGCTGCCTACTCCTGGTTATAAGTAATTTTGGAGCCGAAAGGGTTTAGAATTTTTGTTAACATATTTCACTGAAAAAAATTTTGTCCTAAAATGTTCATAACTATTTTGAATCTGGAAGAAATGTGGAAATTAAAAAGATTTATTAATTTTTCTTAAAATTATTTTAGTATATTGATTTCGGCCACAAGTAATAGTTAAATTTTGCGATATTAACAGTAACCCTGTTAAGTTCTTCAATTAGCTCTGTTAACTAATTGGGCTTGTGTCTAGGAAAATATATTTAAAATGAGAATAGATGAAATGATTTAAATCGATCTATAACTTCTGGGATTTTTGTTTTGCAACGATAAAGACTTTTCGAGACGAATTTTCTTTATCTTACTTCCTGGGATTAATTTAAAAATTCATTTTTTCGCGTTATCTTGGCATTTACCTATAACTGGAGTTTTTGTTAAAATCTAGAAAAAGATGGAACATTAATTTTAAAATAAGTACATAATATAAACCAAACTATTTTGAGTACCGATTATTTAAGATAACTGTAGGATTCTGGAAACATGTTAAAACTTAGAGGGACACTATATTATACTCTATCCTTAACTTTTTCAATAACAAATTATAAATAAAGAATAATATTGATATTTTAAATTTTGTTTATGAACGATTTTTGATATCACTAATATTGCCCATAAACCATATTCTTAAGCCAAATGCCCTAAGCAATCACATAAATTAGTTAATAACCATAAAACAGAGTCAAGAAAAAATTTTCCATAACGTTATAATACATAGACATAAAAAATATTTATCTGAGATTTAAGGATAAAGCAATTTGTAGGCTTTAAAAGCTTTATAAGAAGATGATAAGAATGAAAGCAAAAAAAAAAAACTGAATGTAGACGTGCTTATAAACATAAAACGAAGCAAAATTCACAGGCACTTGTAGGACAATACAATAAACAAACATTTAAAGGGAAAAGGATAGACAGAAAACAACACAGAATACAATGACCAAAGTCAAAACAAACTTAAAATGTTCTATAAAAAAACTCAAAACTCAAGTCACAAAAATATGAGAAGTAAAAGCATTAAATGAAAAAAACATGAATAAGAAATTCAACAAAAACTTCTATAGAGTCGTAACCGCATTTTAGCCCAAAACCCCAGAAGTCAAGAAAATGTGTAAAAGTTTTCTTTTAGGTTCTTTTTACTTAACACTCTAACAGCATATTTTGGGGGCGTGTGATGTGAGTCTTTAAATACTCCCTTTAAAAAGGAAAATATGTATTAACGTATTCAAAGCACAAAATGGCAAACAACTTTTTGACCACAATATTTTTTTAGGTCCAAAAATAACTGAAAGAAAAAGGCAGCAAGTAAACATTTTGCCAGAGCCTAAGAAAACACAATTAAACAAAGAATTGACCGTGTATGTGTGCGTTTGTTCATCCTCTTATAAGTGAAGTCAGAAAAAGGAAATGGAAATATTTTGTTTCTTGTTTTTAGTAGTTATGAAATAATGTGAATTATTTTATTAAAAATGTTTACAATTTTCCAGAAACAAAATATATATAAACTTCTTAAAAGAAAATGTTGTTTTAGGCATTTTTATATCCTAAAATCCTGATAGCACAGTGGGGGATTTTAAAAATACATTGGCAACAAATAAAGTTAAATTCCAAATATAATCCTTGAATAGAGGATTAGGGATAAGACTAATATGTAGCCCAAGACAAAGACTACGATATAAGATATAGACTAATACATAGACTAAGACATAGACTAAGACATAAACTAAGACATAGACTAAGACATAGACTAAGATATAGACTAAGACATAGACTAAGACATAGAAGAAGACATAGACTAAGACATAGACCAAGACATAGACCAAGACATAGACTAAGACATAGACTAAGACATAGACTAAGACATAGACTAAGGCATAGACTAAGACATTGACTAAGATATAGACTAAGACATAGACTAAGACATAGACTAAGATATAGACTAAGATATAAAATAAGACATAGACTAAGATATAGAATAAGACATAGACTAAGACATAGACTAAGACATTGACTAAGATATAGACTTAGACATAGACTAAGACATAGACCAAGACATAGACTAAGACATAGACTAAGACATAGACTAAGATATAGACTAAGATATAGACTAAGACATAGACTAAGATATAGACTAAGATATAGACTAAGACATAGACTAAGATATAGACTAAGACATAAACTAAGACATAGACTAAGACATTGACTAAGATATAGACTAAGACATAGAATAAGACATTGACTAAGATATAGACTAAGACAAAGACTAAGACATAGACCAAGACATAGACTAAGACATAGATTAAGACATAGACGAAGATATACACTAAGACATAGACTAAGACATAGACTAAGACATAGACTAAGACATAGACTAAGACATAGACTAAGACATAGACTAAGACATAGACTAAGACATAGACTAAGACATAGACTAAGACATAGACTAAGACATAGACTAAGACATAGACTAAGACATAGACTAAGACATAGACTAAGACATAGACTAAGACATAGACTAAGACATAGACTAAGACATAGACTAAGACATAGACTAAGACATAGACTAAGACATAGACTAAGACATAAACTAAGACATAGACTAAGACATAGACTAAGACATAGACTAAGACATAGACTAAGACATAGACTAAGACATAGACTAAGACATAGACTAAGACATAGACTAAGACATAGACTAAGACATAGACTAAGACATAGACTAAGACATAGACTAAGACATAGACTAAGACATAGACTAAGACATAGACTAAGACATAGACTAAGACATAGAATAAGACATAGACTAAGACATAGACTAAGACATAGACTAAGACATAGACTAAGACATAGACTAAGACATAGACTAAGACTAAGACATAGACTAAGACTAAGACATAGACTAAGACATAGACTAAGACATAGACTAAGACATAGACTAAGACATAGACTAAGACATAGACTAAGACATAGACTAAGACATAGACTAAGACATAGACTAAGACATAGACTAAGACATAGACTAAGACATAGACTAAGACATAGACTAAGACATAGACAAAGACATAGACTAAGACATAGAATAAGACATAGACTAAGACATAGACTAAGACATAGCTAAGACATAGACTAAGACATAGACTAAGACATAGACTAAGACATAGACTAAGACATAGACTAAGACATAGACTAAGACGTAGACTAAGAGATAGACTAAGACATAGACTAAGACATAGACTAAGACATAGACTAAGACATAGACTAAGACATAGACTAAGACATAGACTGAGACATAGACTAAGACATAGACTAAGACATAGACTAAGACATAGACTAAGACATAGACTAAGACATAGACTAAGACATAGACTAAGACATAGACTAAGACATAGACTAAGACATAGACTAAGACATAGACTAAGACATAGACTAAGACATAGACTAAGACATAGACTAAGACATAGACTAAGACATAGACTAAGACATAGACTAAGACATAGACTAAGACATAGACTAAGACATAGACTAAGACATAGACTAAGACATAGACTAAGACATAGACTAAGACATAGACTAAGACTAAGACATAGACTAAGACTAAGACATAGACTAAGACATAGACTAAGACATAGACTAAGACATAGACTAAGACATAGACTAAGACATAGACTAAGACATAGACTAAGACATAGACTAAGACATAGACTAAGACATAGACTAAGACATAGACTAAGACATAGACTAAGACATAGACTAAGACATAGACTAAGACATAGACTAAGACATAGACAAAGACATAGACTAAGACATAGACTAAAACATAGACTAAGACATAGAATAAGACATAGAATAAGACATAGACTAAGACATAGACTAAGACATAGCTAAGACATAGACTAAGACATAGACTAAGACATAGACTAAGACATAGACTAAGACATAGACTAAGACGTAGACTAAGAGATAGACTAAGACATAGACTAAGACATAGACTAAGACATAGACTAAGACATAGACTAAGACATAGACTAAGACATAGACTGAGACATAGACTAAGACATAGACTAAGACATAGACTAAGACATAGACTAAGACATAGACTTAGACATAGACTAAGACATAGACTAAGACATAGACTAAGACATAGACTAAGACATAGACTAAGACATAGACTAAGACATAGACTAAGACATAGACTAAGACATAGACCAAGACATAGACTAAGACATAGACTAAGACATAGACTAAGACATAGACTAAGACATAGACTAAGACATAGACTAAGACATAGACTAAGACATAGACTAAGACATAGACTAAGACATAGACTAAGACATAGACTAAGACATAGACTAAGACATAGACTAAGACATAGACTAAGACATAGACTAAGACATAGACTAAGACATAGACTAAGACATAGACTAAGACATAGACTAAGACATAGACTGAGACATAGACTAAGACATAGAGTAAGACATAGACTAAGACATAGACTAAGACATAGACTAAGACATAGAGTAAGACATAGACTAAGACATAGATTATGACATAGACTAAGACATAGACTAAGACATAGACTAAGATACAGACTAAGACATAGACTAAGACATAGACTAAGACATAGACTAAGACATAGACTAAGACATAGACTAAGACATAGACTAAGACATAGACTAAGACATAGACTAAGACATAGACTAAGACATAGACTAAGACATAGACTAAGACATAGACTAAGACATAGACTAAGACATAGACTAAGACATAGACTAAGACATAGACTAAGACATAGACTAAGACATAGACTAAGACATAGACTAAGACATAGACTAAGACATAGACTAAGACATAGACTAAGACATAGACTAAGACATAGACTAAGACATAGACTAAGACATAGGCTAAGACATAGACTAAGGCATAGACTAAGGCATAGACTAAGATATGGATTAAACCAAGATATAAACTTAGCCATTAACTGAGACATAAACTAAGACTTAGGCATTAAAAAAAAAAGCCTTCTTGATATAAGCGAAAGATTTATTAAGGCCGTTTCATATTTCTGGTTTCCCTGATTTAAAGGATTTTTCATAGAAAACTTAAAATTGAAACATTTTTGTTTGAAGCCAAGAAAACGTTTCGCATAAAAATTTTGTAAAATGTGATAAACTTTATAATTATTTATATGTATACAGAAGTAAAAGAAAGATATTTGTACCCTAATCATTCATAATGATGGACACAAAAAATTTAAATTTAATAATATTATTTGGATTCAACACACAGTCAGACAAAGGCTTATAAGTTTTTAAATTTCATTATTCCAGCTGCCATGTTCTCCAGCCAATCAACTTGGCAAAGCCAGCCAGATGTGTTCTAAACTCCTAAATACTTTGGATTAAAAAATAACACATTTTATTATTTAAAAGTTAACAAACAAAAGAATGTCATATCAGTATTTGGTTTTCTACAAAAATGTCAAGAAATAAACCCTCTGTCACTCAAATGTACAAACACAAAAACATATACAGGCATTTTTAGGCTACAAATACAGAAACAAATTAAGTAAAATAAAAGATTTGGCCTAAAGGTTTTTTCTTTGTATGTATTTATATATCTATTGTATCTATGTATGTGTCCCTTTTGCTTCTTGTGAATCATGTTCCATTTTCTTGTTGTTTGAGATGTGTGTGTGTGTGTGTGTGTAAAAACGTAGAGCAAGATGAGATGATGGCTTCTTTGGCGCCTTAACAAACCCATTGACACCTTTTTTCTGTATCTTTAGTCTTGTTTCCTTTCGAAAGTCTTAGATTCAACAATTTTGGCTTTTCTTTGTTTCTCTATTGGGCTTAAGGGGGTGTTAAGTATTTATTTTGTATTTCTTTCTTTTATTATTCTGTTTGGTTTGACTTGTTTTGTTTTTCTAAAATTCTATTTTCATAAATTTCATTTTATGTTGTTTAAAGTTGGATTATTGCTTGTTTTTTCTGCTGAGTCTATAAGCGAATTACTAACTAACTTTCTTTGATACGTTTATGAAGGCTTAAGTTAAATAGTTTAAGGAGAATTAAAATTTAATTTTTTAAGAATAAAGAGGAATTATAATTTATAATTATTTATAAAATTTATATGTAGTAAGTCCGTCCGTCTGTACAAGGATGGACAGATAGACAGACAGACAGACAGACAGACAGACAGACAGACAGACAGACAGACAGACAGACAGATAGACAGACAGACAGACAGACAGACAGACAGACAGACAGACAGACAGACAGACAGACAGACAGACAGACAGACAGACAGACAGACAGACAGACAGACAGACAGACAGACAGACAGACAGACAGACAGAAAGACATAAATACAGACAGACAGACAGGCAGACAGAAAGACATACAGACAGACAGACAGACAGACAGACAGACAGACAGACTGACTGACTGACTGACTGACTGACTGACTGACTGACTGACAGACAGACAGACAGACAGACAGACAGACAGACAGACAGACAGACAGACAGACAGACAGACTGACAGACAGACAGACTGACAGACTGACAGACTGACAGACAGACAGACAGACAGATATTTCCTGTGTTTTTGTTCTCTGTGGACTATAACATTATAATTTTGGCTGTTGTTTTCAAGCAAATCCCAAAACTTTCTCCTAGAAAAACTTAAATTAATAGAAATATTTTCTAATTAATTTGTATGACTAAATTTTAAGAAAATTCTGAAAACAAGTTTACCGTTTTTTTTTTTTTTTTTTTTGATTTTTGATTTTTTTAATATCTTTTTATTACTTTTGATAGTTCCTAAAAGCTTATTTTCGGTTTATATCCTTTAAACATTTCAAAGAAGTCTAGAATATTTTACGTTTTATTTTTTGTTTTTTTTTTTTTTTTGCTTCCAGACACTTTTGACAGGTTTTCCTTAATTTGAAAGACGTTTCGTTTTCTTTTCTTACTTCTATTTCGTTTTCTTTTCTTACTTCTATTTATTTTGCCTTTTTCTTATCTTTGTATTTCAATCAAAAGAAAATGGTGGATTTCTTTGAGAATATGCTGGTGCGGATGTTGTGTGTGAGTGTATCGGAATATTTTGGTCAATTAACTTTTTTTCTTATACTACCCTACACTAATTGAGGCGAAGTCATAGAAAACTATTAAGGTTTGTTATTAGGAGATAAATTTAGCTTTATTCGGTGAAAAAGGTAAATTTATTTAATCATGGGCCAAATCGCTGCATTCGATATCACTCAAAATGTAAGATATTTCAGAAACATTAGTGTAGCATACTTTTAGGATAATCCCTGAGTATTAAAGAATTTCATTTAAACTAGGTGATGTTTGGTTCAGCTGGAGGCTGTACCATAAAAATTATTAGTTATAATGAGCATTTATATAACTTTTACAACGAAACATAATTTCAATGGATTTTCATTTTTGTTGAATACTCTCTATAAAAAATAGTATATAACTTTGTTATAAAGGGTGTCATGTACAATGTATTGTATATTATATATAAGAACCTTAAATTATTATAGAACTACAAAATTGTTGTAAAGATGAAGAAATGCTTTTATCTGTTTCAGTTTTTAACAGCTAATGGCTGTTTAACACGTAAAGAAAAGAAAAAAAAAAGCGGAAAATTGTCATCGACCTTTGCCTTGATATTGTCTAAGCAAATAATACTTAAAGGCATTTTAAATTAAATCTGATATAAATTGAGGGTCACTGTCTGAAATTAGTTCAATAAAACCTTCTAACTTACTTTTAGCAAATTTAACAGAAAACACAAAAAACTTGTTTTATTACAAAATTATATTTTATATTTTTTCAAAAACCGAATCATCCCATTAGATATAGAACGAAATGTAAGATATTTCTGAAACATTTGTGTAGCATACTTTTAGGATAGCCTAAATAATATATAACATATAAATTTCACTACATTGTTATGTATTTTCCAAAAGTTCCCTGATAGTAGGAGAATTTCATTTAAACTAAATGTTTTAACAAACAAACGGATCTGTTTAGATTTCTAACTTTATACTTCGATGTCGAATGCGACGATTTGGCTCTAGATAATAGTAGTAGTAGTATTTCTTCCTTCATCGAAGTGCAAGAAATAAATAAATAAAACCAACTAAAAAAAATTTGAAATCAGTCGACTCACAGCCTTGGCTTCCCATTTTTCGCCTATTTTTCTTTTCAAAGTACAAGTCTCAATTCTAAACAGAATTGGGTAAAATTCAACCCACGTCTTTTAAAGAATTCATAAAAAAGGTTTACTAATTTTGTTTGAAATTTGTCGACTGCTTGGGGTAGCTGCCTTGGTCCCTCATTTTTTAACCAATTTTTCTTTTCAATATGCAAGTCCTAATTCACAACATAATTTTTTGAAATTTAAGACACGCCTATTAATTAATTCAAAAAAGGAAATTTTTTGTTATAAACATTTTTCTATAGAAAATTTTTTGTTACGAAAATTTTTCTACAAAAAATTGTTTGTTATAAAAATTTTTCTATAAAAAATTTCCTTTAAAAAGTTTTTTTATAGAAATTTTTTCGTTATAAACATTTTTGTTCAGAAAATTTTTCGTTATAATTTTTTTTTTTTTTCTAAAATTTTTTGTTATAAAATTTTTGTAATAAAAATTTTTCGTTGTGAGTCGTTTTCTATGAATATTTTTCGTTATAACATTTTTTCTATAAAATTTTTTGTTATAAAAATTTTTCTAGAGAAAAAACTTCGTTATAAAAATTTTTTATAGAAAATTTTTCGAAAAAAAAAAAAATTTTCAATAGAAAATTTTTTGTACTTAAAATTTTTTCTATAAAAATTTTTGGCAGTAAAAATGTTTTGTTATAAATGTTTTCCTACAGAAAATGATAAAATTATAAAAATTGTTCTAAAATTTTTCTTTTGACAAATTTTCGTTGTTAAAATTTTTCTATTTAAAATTATACATTTTATTCTTTATAAAATTTTTTCGAAAAAAAAAAAATTTTCAATAGAAAATTTTTTGTAATAAAAAATTTTCTATAAACAATTTTTGTTAGAAATATTTTCCTATAGAAAATTTTTCGTTATATAGAATAATTTTCGTTATAAAATTTTTCTTTAGAAAATTTTTCGTTATAAAATTTTTGAAATAAAAATTTTTCCTTGTGAGTCGTTTTCTATGAATATTTTTCGTTATAAATTTTTTTCTATAAAAATTTTTTTTGATAAAAATTTTTTTAGAGAAAAAATTTCGTTATAAAAACTTTTTAATAGAAAATTTTTCGAAAAAAAAAAATTTCAATAGAAAATTTTTTGTACTTAAAATTTTTTCTATAAAAATTTTTGGCAGTAAAAATGTTTTGTTATAAATGTTTTCCTACAGAAAATGATAAAATTATAAAAATTGTTCTAAAATTTTTCTTTTGACAAATTTTCGTTGTTAAAATTTTTCTATTTAAAATTATACATTTTTTTCTTTATAAAATTTTTTCGAAAAAAAAAAAAAATTTTCAATAGAAAATTTTTTGTAATAAAAAATTTTCTATAAACAATTTTTTTATAAATATTTGCCTATAGAAAATTTTGTGTTATAAAAATTTTTCTATTATACAATTTTAAATTTATCGTTATACAAATTTTTCTAGAGTTTTTTTGTTATAAAAATTCTTCAAAAAATTTTTTTATAATGATTTCTTTTTTATAATATTATTTTTTTATAATAATTTTTCTATAGAATAATTTTTGTTATAAAAGTTTTCTTTAGAAAATTTTTCGTTATAAAATTTTTGAAATAAAAATTTTTCGTTGTAAGTCGTTTTCTATGAATATTTTTCGTTATAAATTTTTTTCTATAAAATTTTTTTTATAAAAATTTTTCTAAAGAAAAAATTTCGTTATAAAAATTTATTTATAGAAAATTTTTCGAAAAAAAAATTTTTCAATAGAAAATTTTTTGTACTTAAAATTTTTTCTATAAAAATTTTTGGCAGTAAAAATGTTTTGTTATAAATGTTTTCCTACAGAAAATGATAAAATTATAAAAATTGTTCTAAAATTTTTCTTTTGACAAATTTTCGTTGTTAAAATTTTTCTATTTAAAATTATACATTTTTCTCTTTATAAAATTTTTTCGAAAAAAAAAAAAAAATTTCAATAGAAAATTTTTTGTAATAAAAAATTTTCTATAAACAATTTTTGTTATAAATATTTTCCTATAGAAAATTTTGTGTTATAAAAATTTTTCTATAGAAAATTTTTCGTTATAAAAATTTTTCTAGAGTTTTTTTGTTATAAAAATTCTTCTAAAAATTTTTTTTATAATGATTTCTTTTTAATAATAATATTTTTTTATAATAATTTTTCTATAGAATAATTTTCGTTATAATATTTTTCTTTAGAAAATTTTTCGTTATAAAATTTTTGAAATAAAAATTTTTCCTTGTGAGTCGTTTTCTATGAATATTTTTCGTTATAAATTTTTTTCTATAAAAATTTTTTTTGATAAAATTTTTTTTAGAGAAAAATTTTCGTTATAAAATTTTTTTTATAGAAAATTTGTCGAAAAAAAAATTTTCAATAGAAAATTTTTTGTACTTAAAATTTTTTCTATAAAAATTTTTGGCAGTAAAAATGTTTTGTTATAAATGTTTCCTACAGAAAATTATAAAATTATAAAAATTGTTCTAAAATTTTTCTTTAGACAAATTTTCGTTGTTCATATTTTTCTATTTAAAATTATACATTTTTTTCTTTATAAAATTTTTTCGAAAAAAAAAAAATTTTCAATAGAAAATTTTTTGTAATAAAAAATTTTCTATAAACAATTTTTGTTATAAATATTTTCCTATAGAAAATTTTGTGTTATAAAAATTTTTCTATAGAAAATTTTTCGTTATAAAAATTTTTGTAAAGTTTCTTTGTTATAAAAATTCTTCTAAAAATTTTTTTTATAATGATTTTTTTTATAATAATATTTTTTTATAATAATTTTTCTATAGAATAATTTTCGTTATAATATTTTTCTTTAGAAAATTTTTCGTTATAAAATTTTTGAAATAAAAATTTTTCCTTGTGAGTCGTTTTCTATGAATATTTTTCGTTATAAATTTTTTTCTATAAAATTTTTTTTGATAAAAATTTTTTTAGAGAAAAATTTTCGTTATAAAATTTTTTTTATAGAAAATTTGTCGAAAAAAAAAATTTTTCAATAGAAAATTTTTTGTACTTAAAATTTTTTCTATAAAAATTTTTGGCAGTAAAAATGTTTTGTTATAAATGTTTTCCCACAGAAAATTATAAAATTATAAAAATTGTTCTAAAATTTTTCTTTAGACAAATTTTCGTTGTTCATATTTTTCTATTTAAAATTATACATTTTTTTCTTTATAAAATTTTTTCGAAAAAAAAAAAATTTCAATAGAAAATTTTTTGTAATAAAAAATTTTCTATAAACAATTTTTGTTATAAATATTTTCCTATAGAAAATTTTGTGTTATAAAAATTTTTCTATAGAAAATTTTTCGTTATAAAAATTTTTCTAGAGTTTTTTTGTTATAAAAATTCTTCTAAAATTTTTTTTATAATGATTTCTTTTTTATAATAATTTTTTTTTTATAATAATTTTTCTATAGAAGAATTTTCGTTATAAAATTTTTCTTTAGAAAATTTTTCGTTATAAAATTTTTGAAATAAAAATTTTTCGTTGTGAGTCGTTTTCTATGAATATTTTTCGTTATAAATTTTTTTTATAAAAATTTTTTTAGAGGAAAATTTTCGTTATAAAATTTTTTTATAGAAAATTTTTCGAAAAAAAAAAAATTTCAATAGAAACTTTTTTGTAATAAAAATTTTTCTAAAGTTTTTTTGTTACAAAAATTGTTCTAAAATTTTTCTTTAGAAAATGTTTCGTTATTAAAATTTTTCTATTTAAAATTATACATTTTTTTCTTTATAAAAATTTTTCGAAAAAAAAAATTTTTCAATTGAAAATTATTTGTTACAAAAATTTTTCGCAGTAAAAATTTTTTGTTATAAATATTTTTCTATAGAAAATTTTATGTTATGAAAATTTTACTATAGAAAATTTTTCGTTATAAAAATGTTTCTTAAGTTTTTTTGTTATAAAAATTCTTCAAAAACATTGTTTTTTATAATAATTTTTCTATAAAACAATTTTCGTTATAAAAGTTTTCTTTAGAAAATTTTTCGTTATAAAAACGTTTCTATTTGAAATTATATATTTTTGTTTATATACATTTTTCGATTTGTTAGAGATTTGGCAAGTAATAATTTTGGAATCAGACTACACCTTGGGGTAGCTGTCCTGGACCCCATTTTTCACCTATTTTTCTTTTTGATGAACAAGCCGGAATTCTAAATAAAATTTTCTGAAATTCGGCACTTGTCTATAAGTTGACCTGCCTTGGACCTCCATTTTTGACTTATTCTTTTTCTTAATGTATTAGACGGAATTCTCATTAGAATTTGAAAAAAAAATTGGTACACATCCATTGGTTGACCTAAAAAAGAGCTCATTTTGGCTGAGATCCGTCCACTCCTTGGGGTGCCTGCTTTGGACCCCCATTTTTCACTTATTTTTCTTCTCAATATAAGCCATAATTCTTAACAGAATGTGATAAAATTTGGAACACATCCATTGGTTGACCCATAAAAGAGCTCTACAAATTTTGGTTGAAATCTGTTGACTCCTACGGACCTTATACATAAATTCAATTTGACTAAAAACTTACGCCTAAACGACTGCAACACTTTTTGCTTAAATTATGCATATCAATTTATGTGACGTTTTTGAGAAAATTTTGAACTTTGTTCTACGATCGGTAAATTTCGGTGAATTTTTTTCAGTCAATCTAAAGCAGAGACTTTCATCTTTCACATGGTTATGGTGGGAGCACCAAGCAAAACCGACCCAACTTAGTTTTTCTACAATGAAAAACGAAAACACTAAATTTTATAGAACTTTTTTGATTTCTTCTTAACTCCTAAACTATATATGAGATTAAGTAATTTTCTACTGGAGACTAAAACCAAGGTTTTGTATCTTAATTAAATCGACATCAAAAATAAAGCTGTGAAAATACATCCGATGCATGAGCTACTGAGTTTGATGAAAAATTGTATCACTTTTCGTTTTAGAACATTAAGAATATTTCAATACCTTTTTTATAACATATAATATAATTTTTCCATAAAATCTAGACTCTTCTCTATAGAACTGCATCAATCAGATTCTTCAAAAGCGATGTTGAACTGTATGGCTGCTTTTCTTACAAAAATGTTCTATTGGTGTATTAAGCGTGTTTTCTCCTCCATATGGCAACAATACAAATTCAAGCTAACAAAGCAAATGAATCTTTCGCTGAAAAAGGCAAAATTGATATTCTTAGGACTTTGAGATCTGTGCTAAATTATCTAATCAGAAGTTGAACGGGCTTACCTATCCTATCTCTTTTCCTTAAGTATCTGTGATTTAAAAGTTCCACTATTTTCTTTGGAATAAGAGCCATTTGGGAAAAAATGAAAAAAGTTACAGAATTTTCTTTATATCTAGTGATGTTTAAACTTTTTTTTGGAAACATTGTTTTTTGTAGATCAGCTGTTTTCGTGTAACATGTTACTGTCAAACATTTTCCTTGTGAATTTCATGAACAAATTTGAATTTTTAGAAAAACTGGCAACCCCAAGTCAAAACATCTAGTTCTTCACAAATTTTTGTTTCTCCTTTTTAGAACCCCTCTTACAACAGCCCAAGACTGTCTATTGATATTTCTCTAAAAGAATTTTCGATTTGATTACTTTAACCACTAAAAATTTATAGTTTCAAATAAACCCAAAGATTTTATTAAAAAGCAAATAATTCATCAACTGATTTCTTGTATCCTTTTCCGATTTGTTTGTATACCCGTAGATACTGTGTCCTAGAGTTTGCTTGTGGTTTATAGAAAAAACGCAGATGTTTATTTATAAAGCTAACAAATGAATTTTTGTTTAAATAAAAGCGGTTGCCAAAAACAAAATCAAATTGGTTATTATATTCAAAAGCTCACTTCCTTTTGCAAACACACCTACATTTATTTTATACCCTACATTAATAAGTGTTCAGTATTACATTTATGTTGATGTTTGAACATATAGAAATATTCATTTGAAACCCACATTAAAGTGTACAGTTCGACACAAAATCGCTACACACTCGATTAAGCAACGTCCGTCAGACTACAGACATTTCAGCCCAACTGTTATGTATTGAAAGACTTTCATTAAAGGTGTTTATACCCTTCACCAACATAGAAGGAAAGGGTATTATAAGATTGTGCTGATATATGTAACGCATAGAAATATTTGTCTTAGACCCACCTTTTAGTATACCAATAGGTTTAGAATCACTTTCTAAGTCGATTTAGCGATGTCAGTCCGTCCGTCCGTCCGTCCGCCTTTGCGGCTGGCTGGACCCTCATGTAAACCATGTAATCGTATTCGATAAACACATTTGTATAGCATACTTTAAGAATAATCAAAATTATTTGAAAGATGCACAGTTTACTGTATATTTTTTTTAAATTATTTTCCAAAAGATGAACAATAGTAAGAGTTTTAATTGAACTATATGTTTTTAAAAACGAATCAAAATGGATACCAAATTTCAATAAACTTTTTGCATCGAAGTAACTTTGAACATCCCTAAAGTATGCTTCACAATATTTGCTTCAAAGTCTGAGTATTCGATAGATAATTTGGCCCCAGGTCGTATTTCTAAGATAATTTAACGAAATTTATCACAGATTCATTTTCTGATAGTGGAACTATGACTATTGAAATTCATCAAAATCGGTCCATTATTTATGGTACCTCCTATAGGTTTCACTTCCCGGAATTGATATTTTTGCCACAAACATCAGTATTTTTTCATTAAATTTAAAACAAATACTGCCTATGTAAACCAAAATCACTGTACCAAATTTCGTTTGAAATCGGTCCACATTTGACCATAGCTCCCAAACTCTTCTGTCAAAACGCACTAAATTGAACAGAAATCAATAAAACGCTCGTAAATATGAAGATAATGAGAGTTTTGCATACATAATTTTTGTAAAAACTGTAATCAACTTGCTAAAATTTCGATATAATCGGCCCACATTTGACCCTAGCTCTTATATAAGTCCAAATGACGGAAACAGTTTAAATATATAAGTATTTTTGTATGATGGCAAAATTTAGCAAATACTTGTCTTTATACAGGAAAAAGAACACCTGTGACCTTAATGGTGAAGGGTATCGTATGGTCGAGCTTGACCGACTATAGCACTTTTAATTCTTTATAAAGGATCAATGTTGGAAGGTATTTCTTCAGACACCGAAGTGCTAATAAATTTAAGTAAATTCAACATACATCTATTAATTAATTCAGAAAAGAGGTCTTCTAATTTTGGTTGAAATTCGTCGACTCCTTGGAATACCTGCCTTGGACTCCCATTTTTCACCTATTTTCCTTTTCAATGTACAATTCTTGATAAAATTCGGCACCCCCATTATTTACCAATTTTTTTTTTTTTCAATGTTAACGCCGCAATTCTCATCAAAATTTGAAAAAATTTGCAAAATATTGGTCCTATAAAAAGCTATTCTAATTTCGGTTGAGATCCTTGACTTTTTGAGGTACATGATTTGGACTACCATTTTTACTTATTATTCTTCTCAATGTACATATAAGCCCGAATTCCAGGGACCGAAAATAACTGTTGTTTTTGAATTTTTGATTAAAAAAAGCAACCGCAAGGAAATGTCGGAGAATTAAACCAAGTATACCATTTTGATAGTCTTAGACCAAATTTTCATAAAATGCGATGCTTTTTAAAAATCTGATTTTTGTTTTTTAGAAAAAAAAATGATAGTTATTTTTTGATTTTTATTTTTTTGAGCAAAAATAACGGTTATTTTTAACTTTTATTTTTTCCAGCAAAAATAAAAGTTATTTTTTTATTTTTTCGAGCAAAAATTACTGTTATTTTTGACTTTTATTATATCGAGCACAAATAAAAGTTATTTTTTGACTTTTATTTTTTCGAGCAGAAATAAAAGTTATTTTTTGACTTTTATTTTTCGACCAGAAATAAAAATTATTTTTGTGTTTCCAACCCCAATTATGATTGCAAAACTCAACTCTATTTTTAAGCATATGCAAATTATTTTCACTGAAAAGTTGTTTTTGTTTGAACAAATTTTTCAATAAATTTATCATGAATTCAAACAAAAATAACTTTAATTTCTGCTCGAAAAATAAAAATCAAGAAATAACTTTTATTTTTGCTCGAAAAAATAAAAATCAAAAAATAACTTTTATTCTAACTTGAAAAAATAAAAGTCAAAAATAACTGTTATTTTTGCTCGAAAAAATAAAAGTTAAAAAATAACTTTTATTTTTGCTTGAAAAAATAAAAGTCAAAAATAACTGTTATTTTTTATCGAAAAAATAAAAGACAAAAAATAACTTTTATTTCTGCTCGAAAAAATAAAAGTCAAAAAAAAACTTTTATTTTCTAACTTTTACGATAAAAGTTATAACAGTTACAATCCCTGCCGAATTCTGAACAGAATTTAAAAAAATTAGCTCACGTTTATTATTTTTTCCAACAAAGAGCTCAAACAATTTTAGTTTAAATCCGTCCACTCCTTACTTTTTCTTTTTAATATTAGTCGCAACTCTCAAAATAATTTGATTAAATTCGACACATATCTATTGGTTGACCCAAAAAAGAGCTATACTAATTTTGGATGGAATCCGTCAACTCCTAGGGGTTCCTGCCTTGGACTTACAACTAAATGTAATTTGATTAAAAATTTACGCCTAAACGACTGCAATATTTATTGCTTAAATAATGCGTTGCAATTTATTAGACTTTTTTCAGAAAATTTTGAACTTTGCTCTACGATCGGTAAATTTTGGTGAATTATTTTTGCTCACCTTTCACATGGTTATGGTGGGAGCACCGAGCAAAAGCGGGCAAACTTAGTTTTTGTCCAAAGAAAAACGAAAACACTAAATTTTCTAGAGCTGTTTTGATTTCCTGATATCTCCTAAACTATATACGAGATTAAGTAAATTTCTTTTGCAGACTAAAACCAAGATTCTGTATCTTAATTAAATTGATATCAAGATTAAAACTGTGGAACTATTTTCGATGCTACTGAGTTTGATGTCGATACTAAACAGCCCAGATAATTAAAAGAAAAGTATTCTGTCCTAGAAGGGCTCTAACAAAATATAATTTGTTTATGAGAATCCCTGCATATTTCATTATTTGACTTTTGTAACATGGTATAATTACTTTAGTATAGCACAAAAATCGAGTTAATGACTACAAAATGTTTAATTTTTTATTAGAGTTTACAAATATTTAGAATTCGTTAATCAAACAACAACAAAAAGTACCATAACAACGGATCCTAAAGGCAAAAAGTTTCTAAATACTAGCAAATTCATAAACTTCATATTCGTATTTTATAACATTATAAACGGATTTATTTCTAATCATATAACATTTATTTTGCTTGTTTACATAAATAACAGTATAACTCGAAAAAAATAATTCTGAGGAAAATGTTTTCAAAAGTTTTAAATATTTTCCCTACATTCAACAAATAATTTCAAAACTAAGAAAATTATTGCAAATATTAAGACAAAATTTATATTAAACTCATTTTAAAATTGCCACATTTTGAGTTACAACTTTTTTTGTATAAATCAGCGTTTTGTAGATGCTAATGATTTACATATTTTATTAGTAAAAAACGTTTTTTGAGTTATTAGTTTGTTTCGCGTATTCACGCAATAACATTATAATAAGTATGACCTATATAATGATTGTCATTAGTTATATAAAAACGAATTTTAGCATTTATCATATATTAAATAGAAATTATTTTAAACGCAAATTTCCTGCCAACAAACAAATTTACGTTTTTTATAAGTTTTTCTCTTTATTGTTAGTTTTTTAAAACTATACTAGACCGGTCCATATTTGAGATTTTTTGGTACATATACCCTTTACGATTTTTTTTCAAGAATTTTTGGATACAAAATTTGTTAAAAAAATGTTCTATAAAAAATTTTTGTATCAAAAATTTGAAATTATAGAAATTATATATTATATTATAGAAATTTCTTTTGATCAGAAATTTTTTTTATCAAAAATTTTTCTATAGACAATATTTTACCAAAATTGTTTTATAAAAAAATTTTGTATAGAAAATTTTTTCTACAGAAAATTTTTTTATAGAAATTTGTTTTATCAAAAAATTTTTTATAGAAAACTTTTCTATAAAAAATTTTTTTAACAAAAATTTTTCTATAAGAAATTTTTTAGCAAAAATTTTTTATACAAAATTTTCTTATCAAAAATTTTTCTATACAAAATTTTCTTATCAAAAATTTTTCTATCCAAATTTTCTTATCAAAAATTTTTCTATAGATAATATTTTAATAGAAAATTTTATATTTAAAATTTTTGAATTCAAAAAGAAGAGTATTCGCATTTGATCCCAAATCTGTTACATTTATTTATTAATGTAACAGACCAATTTATTGATCAAAATTTTTGTACAGAAAATTTTTCTATAGAAAAAATTTGTATCGAAAATTTTACTATTGAAAAATATTTTTATCGAAAAAATTTTTGTACAGAAAAATATTTTTATCGAAAATTTTTCTATAGAAAAACATTTTTATAGAAAATTTTTCGAAGAAAAAAATTTAAATCAAAAATTTTTCTACAAAAAAATGTTTTTATCGAAAATTTTTCTATAGAAAAATGTTTTTATCGAAAATGTTTCTATAGAAAAATGTTTTTATTAATGTGTTTATTATTTTTCTATAGACAAATTTTTTTAACGAAAATTTTTCTATAGAAAAATTTTTTTTTCTATAACGAAAATTTTTCTATAGAAAAATTTTTTTAACGAAAATTTTTCTATAGAAAAATTTTTTTAACGAAAATTTTTCTATAGAAAAATTTTTTTAACGAAAATTTTTCTATAGAAAAATTTTTTTAACGAAAATTTTTCTATAGAAAAATTTTTTTAACGAAAATTTTTCTATAGAAAAATTTTTTTAACGAAAATTTTTCTATAGAAAAATTTTTTTAACGAAAATTTTTCTATAGAAAAATTTTTCTATAGAAAAATTTTTTTATAGAAAAACTTTTTTAACGAAAATTTTTCTATAGAAAAACTTTTTTAACGAAAATTTTTCTATAGAAAAATTTTTTTAACGAAAATTTTTCTATAGAAAAATTTTTTAACGATAATTTTTCTATAGAAAAATTTTTTTAACGAAAATTTTTCTATAGAAAAATTTTTTTAACGAAAATTTTTCTATAGAAAAATTTTTTTAACGAAAATTTTTCTATAGAAAAATTTTTTTAACGAAAATTTTTCTATAGAAAAATTTTTTTAACGAAAATTTTTCTATAGAAAAATTTTTTTAACGAAAATTTTTCTATAGAAAAATTTTTTTAACGAAAATTTTTCTATAGAAAAATTTTTTTAACGAAAATTTTTCTATAGAAAAATTTTTTTAACGAAAATTTTTCTATAGAAAAAATTTTTTAACGAAAATTTTTCTATAGAAAAAATTTTTTAACGAAAATTTTTCTATAGAAAAATTTTTTTAACGAAAATTTTTCTATAGAAAAATTTTTTTAACGAAAATTTTTCTATAGAAAAATTTTTTTAACGAAAATTTTTCTATAGAAAAATTTTTTTAGCGAAAATTTTTCTATAGAAAAATTTTTTTAACGAAAATTTTTCTATAGAAAAATTTTTTTAACGAAAATTTTTCTATAGAAAAATTTTTTTAACGAAAATTTTTCTATAGAAAAATTTTTTTAACGAAAATTTTTCTATAGAAAAACTTTTTTAACGAAAATTTTTCTATAGAAAAACTTTTTTAACGAAAATTTTTCTATAGAAAAATTTTTTTAACGAAAATTTTTCTATAGAAAAATTTTTTTAACGAAAATTTTTCTATAGAAAAATTTTTTTAACGAAAATTTTTCTATAGAAAAATTTTTTTAACGAAAATTTTTCTATAGAAAAATTTTTTTAACGAAAATTTTTCTATAGAAAAATTTTTTTAACGAAAATTTTTCTATAGAAAAATTTTTTTTTCTATAACGAAAATTTTTCTATAGAAAAATTTTTTTAACGAAAATTTTTCTATAGAAAAATTTTTTTAACGAAAATTTTTCTATAGAAAAATTTTTTTAACGAAAATTTTTCTATAGAAAAATTTTTTTAACGAAAATTTTTCTATAGAAAAATTTTTTTAACGAAAATTTTTCTATAGAAAATTTTTTTTAACGAAAATTTTTCTATAGAAAAATTTTTTTAACGAAAATTTTTCTATAGAAAAATTTTTTTAACGAAAATTTTTCTATAGAAAAATTTTTTTAACGAAAATTTTTCTATAGAAAAATTTTTTTAACGAAAATTTTTCTATAGAAAAATTTTTTTAACGAAAATTTTTCTATAGAAAAATTTTTTTAACGAAAATTTTTCTATAGAAAAATTTTTTTAACGAAAATTTTTCTATAGAAAAATTTTTTTAACGAAAATTTTTCTATAGAAAAATTTTTTTAACGAAAATTTTTCTATAGAAAAATTTTTTTAACGAAAATTTTTCTATAGAAAAATTTTTTTAACGAAAATTTTTCTATAGAAAAATTTTTTTAACGAAAATTTTTCTATAGAAAAATTTTTTTAACGAAAATTTTTCTATAGAAAAATTTTTTTAACGAAAATTTTTCTATAGAAAAATTTTTTTAACGAAAATTTTTCTATAGAAAAATTTTTTTAACGAAAATTTTTCTATAGAAAAATTTTTTTAACGAAAATTTTTCTATAGAAAAATTTTTTTAACGAAAATTTTTCTATAGAAAAATTTTTTTAACGAAAATTTTTCTATAGAAAAATTTTTTTAACGAAAATTTTTCTATAGAAAAATTTTTTTAACGAAAATTTTTCTATAGAAAAATTTTTTTAACGAAAATTTTTCTATAGAAAAATTTTTTTAACGAAAATTTTTCTATAGAAAAATTTTTTTAACGAAAATTTTTCTATAGAAAAATTTTTTTAACGAAAATTTTTCTATAGAAAAATTTTTTTAACGAAAATTTTTCTATAGAAAAATTTTTTTAACGAAAATTTTTCTATAGAAAAATTTTTTTAACGAAAATTTTTCTATAGAAAAATTTTTTTAACGAAAATTTTTCTATAGAAAAACTTTTTTAACGAAAATTTTTCTATAGAAAAACTTTTTTAACGAAAATTTTTCTATAGAAAAATTTTTTTAACGAAAATTTTTCTATAGAAAAATTTTTTTAACGAAAATTTTTCTATAGAAAAATTTTTTTAACGAAAATTTTTCTATAGAAAAATTTTTTTAACGAAAATTTTTCTATAGAAAAATTTTTTTAACGAAAATTTTTCTATAGAAAAATTTTTTTTTCTATAACGAAAATTTTTCTATAGAAAAATTTTTTTAACGAAAATTTTTCTATAGAAAAATTTTTTTAACGAAAATTTTTCTATAGAAAAATTTTTTTAACGAAAATTTTTCTATAGAAAAATTTTTTTAACGAAAATTTTTCTATAGAAAAATTTTTTTAACGAAAATTTTTCTATAGAAAATTTTTTTTAACGAAAATTTTTCTATAGAAAAATTTTTTTAACGAAAATTTTTCTATAGAAAAATTTTTTTAACGAAAATTTTTCTGTAGAAAAATTTTTTTAACGAAAATTTTTCTATAGAAAAATTTTTTTAACGAAAATTTTTCTATAGAAAAATTTTTTTAACGAAAATTTTTCTATAGAAAAATTTTTTTAACGAAAATTTTTCTATAGAAAAATTTTTTTAACGAAAATTTTTCTATAGAAAAATTTTTTTAACGAAAATTTTTCTATAGAAAAATTTTTTTAACGAAAATTTTTCTATAGAAAAATTTTTTTAACGAAAATTTTTCTATAGAAAAATTTTTTTAACGAAAATTTTTCTATAGAAAAATTTTTTTAACGAAAATTTTTCTATAGAAAAATTTTTTTAACGAAAATTTTTCTATAGAAAAATTTTTTTAACGAAAATTTTTCTATAGAAAAATTTTTTTAACGAAAATTTTTCTATAGAAAAATTTTTTTAACGAAAATTTTTTTATAGAAAAATTTTTTTATCGAAAATTTTTCTATAGAAAAATTTTTTTATCGAAAATTTTTCTATAGAAAAATTTTTTTATCGAAAATTTTTCTATAGAAAAATTTTTTTATCGAAAATTTTTCTATAGAAAAATTTTTTTATCGAAAATTTTTCTATAGAAAAATTTTTTTATCGAAAATTTTTCTATAGAAAAATTTTTTTATCGAAAATTTTTCTATAGAAAAATTTTTTTATCGAAAATTTTTCTATAGAAAAATTTTTTTATCGAAAATTTTTCTATAGAAAAATTTTTTTATCGAAAATTTTTCTACAGAAAAATTTTTTTATCGAAAATTTTTCTATAGAAAAATGTATAAATTTATGTGTTTATCGTATCTGACATCCCAAATACTTGTCTTGTATTAGTGATTAGAATGAAGAAAAAATAAAATAAGAACCAGTCTAACTTACATATATTATATCCATTTTCAATGCTATTTTTTCTATGATTGTTATTTCTTTTTCTTCTACAGACGTCATCACTTCTCAGTTTTCCACAATAATATACTATAGGAAAATGTGTGTTTCCTAGTCTCTTTCTGTTATTGCCATTTTATTATTATTTTATATGCAAGAGTTCAAGGATATTTTTACGTTACGCAAAAAATCCACACACACACATTCGCCTACATACAAAAGTTTTAATGTATACCCGATAGTTTTCAAGGTTGAAGTGTCTAGAAAGGATGACTTGTGATTGTATGGGATAGGCATTAGGTAGTTTTTTTGAATAGCCATCTACTATCGACTAACACAAATATGGTCCACATTAGATAATCATAATCTTTTTAAATCTGAGTGTGATGCTAAAAAAGCTATTCATGATAATAACCGCATTTTCATGACCTTTCATGGTGACAAGCACATTCATAACATTTACATAGAGATTGGTCGTATGTAATATTAATCCTGAATATAACAGTCCCACTCTTATATGGGCAGATTTTTTTTTAAACTCAGATACGCATACCCTCAAGTTTTTTTCCTTTGGTCCTATTAAACGAAATATTAAACATTATCGCCATTACATTAAAGTTTGACTTAAAGGTTAACTCGAAAGCCATAAGTAGAATAAGTATGAATTTTTAACCGGTATTTTAAGTTTAACTGATTCAAACATATTTATTTTTCAAACTTAGCCTTTGTTCAGTATTTTTTGTATCCTCTAGGTTAATTTTGTTATAATGTAAATATTTTTTATAATGAAAAATTTTACATTATTCTTAGGTTGGTTTCAAAACTAATTTTTTAATCTTTTAAAAATTTCGTTCAATAAATGTTACAAATCGAAAACTTTCTCATATGTATTTTAAAATATATAAATTGAGAAGCAAAATTTAAGAAACTGAGTTCGATATCTTGAATGGTTTTGCTGTACCAGCGATATGATTTCGTAAATTTTCATGATGGGAGTAAATACTTGTTAAATTTTTCTTTTGTTCAAGTATGATAAAGTTGTTAGCGAATATTATTTTTCGTTACGTGGGAAATAAATTTTGATTGATTTTAATTTGGATTTTAGGTTTTTCATGGCAAAATCACGAAATTTTATTAATCTCGACTTTCGACAATAAAAACCTAAAATACTTGATTAAACAGACTTGAGGACTAAAATGGACCAATTTAAAACAAAAAAAAAAAAAAATACTTAATCTATATATGTAAAAGTCAATGCCACTTTTCTTGGTATAAAAAAAAAAAAATGTTATAAAATCCATGGAAATTTTTTATATTTACATAAATATTGTATAATATAGTTTCCATATATTGAATAAACTCTATAAAATATCTTCTTCTATATATATAAAAATTTGATCATGTTATAATCTTTAGCAAATTTTTTGCGCATGAGCCGACGAACAATACTACTGAATGACCAAGTTTCGACAGGTGGCGCCACTGAAAATAGATTAAAGTTTGTTCGTTGTACAAACAAACAAATTTTATAAAATCCATGGAAATTTTTTTTATATTTACATAAATATTGTATAATATAGTTTCCATATATTGTATAAACTCTATAAAATATCTTCTTCTATTATATACAAATTTGACCATGTTAAAATCTTAAGCAAATTTATTGCGCATGAGCCGATGAAAATTACTAATATATGACCAAGTTCCGACAGGTGGCGCCAGTGAATATTGATTAAAGTTAATTAAATCGTAAATTGTGTATTTAATCATGCTATGATCTTTGGAAAAGTTTATGCGCATTAGCCAACAAAGGTTTCTAAGTTGGTATGACAAATTTCCTGAAAATTACTCAAATTTAATCGTAAACTATTAATTTGTTGTTTCGCACGAGCCGACAAAGGTTTTTATAATGGTGCGACTAATTTTCGACAGATGGCGCCAAATCTAAATTATTTACCAAAGTTGCCGCTAGTCTTTGTATAAAATAATTACTTGTATGCGTTTTCTTCTTCTGAAAATCGCTACTAAATTCATAAAATTTAATAATTTTGTTATGAAAAATGGAAAACATGACATTGACCCCGGGTAAGAAAGGGTGGTGGAATTAGGACAAAATATTTCAGAAGCATTTGTGTAGCATACTTTCAGGATAATTTAAATAATCGGCGCAAAGAGAACAGAGCAAAAAATAGTAGACAGAGTTGCTGTTTTTTTTATACTTTTAACTAAAATAGGTAACTTTTTCAATTTGTAGTTCTAAAGTTATAAATAGAAAAAGTTGTTTTCTCAATTTTTTTAAATCTTTTTATCAAAAAATTTCTATAGAAAATTTTTTTTATCAAAAATTTTTCCATAAAAAATGTTTTTATCAAAATTATTCTATAGAAAATTTTTTTATCAAAAATTTATTTATACAAAATTTTTTTATCAAAAATTTTTCTATAGAAAATTTTTTTTATCAAAACTTTTTCTATAGAAAATTTTTAATCAAAAATTTTCTATAGAAAATTTTTAATCAAAATTTTTTCTATAGAAGATTTGAAAATTTTTGGATATAAAAATATTTTTATAGAAAATTTTTTCAGAAAAATATTTTTATCGAAAATTTCTTATAAAATTAAATTTTTATCGAACAATTTTCCCAAGAAGAATATTATAATAAAAAACTTTTCTATAAAAGAATTTTTTTTATCAAAAATTTTACTCTAGAAAATTATTTAACAAAAATTTTCTATATAAAATTTTTTTATGAAAAATTTTTCTATAGAAAATTTTTTTATCAAAAATTTTTCTATAGAAAATTTTTTTATCCAAAATTTTTCTATAGAAAATTTTTTATCAAAAATTTTTCTATAGAAAATTTTTGTATGGAAAATTATTTATCAAAAATTTTTCTATAGAAAATTTCTTTATCAAAAAAAAAAAATTTTTATCAAAAATTTCTCTATACAAACTTTTTTTAAAAAAAAATTTTCTATACAAAATTTTAAAAAAAAAAAATTTTCTATAGAAAATTTTTCTATTAAAAATTTTTCAAAGTCGACCAATATATTATATCGGCTTGATCATCTAGGTCTCCCTTCTTTGGCGAAATTCTTTCTGAAAATAATCTTAAAATAGAACTACTTTGAATTATCATTTGTAAAGAGATAAAATCAATCTAATGTACAGTGTAATTAACCTCTAAGCCCTTCCTCAAGTTAATAGAATATATGTGTGTATGTAAGTGTGTTAAAAGGTCTCAAGTATCATTCTGCTCAACATTTGAATATGTAATCAATCGACATTCATATTTATTTCACTCTTTAGATAGAAATTTGTCTGTAACGGAAATTAAAGTTTCAATTAATGGAATAACCTGATTAGAAAGTATAGTATTTTTCCAAACTAATACAATTTCAAAAACTAACGATAAATTAAACAAATATAAAGATAAGTTCTAAAATAAGTAAGAAAATGTTAAAGTAGGTCGACTATTTGATACACTTCATGAACCTTTAAGCAAATATTGTGTAACATACCTTAGGGATTTTCCAAATAATTTATTTTGCAACAACTTTTATAAAAGTTTGTTGGTAAAAATATTTAGTTTAAATAAATTTAGTTTTCTTTCAGGGAACTTTTGACAAATTAGTTACAATGTAGTAAATCTTAAATGTTATATATTATTTAGATTATCCTAAAAGTATGCTATGCAAATGTTTCTGAAATATCTTACATTTGGAACGATATCGAATGCGGCTATTTGGTATCTGACAAAAATATTACATACATATTCCTGTATGTACATTTGTATCTGTAATGAAATGTAACCTAAAATACGGAATACGATTGCAATGCTACCTATTCTTTCATTTCAAACTTTGCGTGAAATACTTGAATGAAATCCTAGAATGGAATCCTAGAAATATTTCTGAGCGTTACAAATGCCATCACCAGACGTAGGAAGCAAATAACTCCAGAGGCCGAAGAATTTTTGTAATCTTCGCAAATACCACGATCATTAATGAAAATCGTGAAATGAGTATTAAAATCATTCATTTGGAATTTGGATATTAGCAAAGTCGGTTGCTGACTTTTTAAAAAAAAAAAAAAAAAATACAAAAACAAAATTCACAAGAAACAAAATTAAAATCCTCTTTATAGCAATTTTTCTATACATTTTTTTTTTCTAAAGAAAAATTTTCGATAACAAATATTTAAAAAAAAATTTTGGTTTGAAAAAATTTTGATAAAAAAATTTTCTATAGAAAAATATTTAATAACAAAATTTTCTATAAAAAATTTTTGATTTGAAATTTTTTAAATTTTATGTAGAAAAATTTTTGATAAAAAAATTTGCTAAAGAAAAATTTTCTATAGAAAATTTTTCTTTAAAAAATTTTTTTATCAAAAAATTTTTAATAAAAAATTATTGAAAAACTTTCTATAGAAAAGTTTTTCATAAAAAAAATTTTCTAAAGAAATATTTTCTAAAGAAAAATTTTCTATAGAAAAATTTTCGATAGAAATATTTTTGATAAAGAAATTTTCAATAGAAAAATTTTCTTTATAAATATTTTTGAAAAAAAAATTCCATAGAAATTTTTGATAAAAAAATTTTTCTATAAAAAATTTTTCATCACAAATTTTTGATAAAAACATTTTCTATAAAAAAAAAATTTCTAAACAAAAATTTACTATAAAAACATTTTTGATAAAAAAAATTTCTAAAGAAAAATTTTCCATAGAAAATTTTTGCTAAAAACCTTTTTATAGAAAAATTTTTGATAAAAAATTTTCTACACAAAAATTTTTATTAAAAAAATTTTCTATAGAAAAATGTTTGACAAAAAAATTCTTAAAAGAAAAATTTTCGATAACAAATTTTCTAAAAAAATTTTCGTTCGAAAAAATTTTGATAAAAAAATGTTTTGTAGAAAAATTTTTGATAAGAAAATTTTCTATAGAAAAATTTTTAATTTGAAATTTTTATAATAAATTTTCTACAGAATTTTTTTTTCCAAAAATTTTCTATAGAAAATATTTTATCAAAAATTTGTGTTTTAAAAATTTCTATACAAAAAATTTTGATAAAAAATTTTATATAGAAATGTTTTTGATAAAAAAATTTCTAAATAAAAATTTTCGATAGAAATACTTTTGACAAAAAATATTCAATAGAAAACTTTTCTTTACAAAAATATTTTATAGAGATTATTGATTAAACAAATTTTCTAAAGAAAAATTTTTGATAAAAAATTTTTATCAAAAATTTTTCTTTAGAAAATTATTTAACAAAAATTTTCTATATAAAATTTTTCATCAAAAATTTGTGATAAAAACATTTTCTATAGAAAAAATTTTAATATAAAAATTAGAAAATTTTACTATAGAAAAATTTTTGATAAAAAAATTTCTAAAGAAAATTTTCTATAGCAAAATTTTTGATAAAAAAATTTTTGATATAAAAATGTTCTATACAAAAATTTTTATTGAAAAAATTTTCT
Organism: Stomorhina lunata; assembly: GCA_933228675.1. Taxonomy (NCBI): domain Eukaryota; kingdom Metazoa; phylum Arthropoda; class Insecta; order Diptera; family Rhiniidae; genus Stomorhina; species Stomorhina lunata. The sequence continues at coordinate 25,415,204 of OW121744.1, forward strand.
ATACAAAAATTTTTGACAAAAAAATGTTTAAAAGAAAAATTTTCGATAAAAAATTTTCTATAGAAAAATTTTTGATAAAAAATTTTCTACAGAAAAATTTTTGATAAAAAATTTTTGATAAAAAATTTTCTATATAAAAATTTCTTATAAAAAATTTTCTATATAAAAATTTCTTATAAAAAAGAATAGAAAAAAATAGAAAAATATAAAAAAAAAATTTCTATAGAAAATTTTTGATAAAAAACTTTTTTATACAAAAATTTTTGATAAAAAAATTTCTAAAAAAATTAATAAAAAAATTTTTAATATACAAATTTTCAATAGAAAAAATTCTGATAAAAAAATTTTTTATAGAAAAATTTTTGATAAAAAAATCTTCAATAGAAAAATTTTTTATATAAAAATTTTTTTTTAACAAAAATTTTGTGATAAAAAATTCCATAGAAATTTTTAATAAAAAAATTTTTCTATATAAAATTTTTCATCAAAAATTTTAGATAAAAACATTTTCATTTTTTGATATACAAAAATTTTTTTTTGCTAAAAAAACTTGTTTAAAGACAATTTTTTTAAAAAAAAACTTTTAATATAAAAATTCGCTATAATAAAATTTTTGATAAAAAAATTTTCTATAGAAAAATTTTTGATAAAGAAATTTTCAAAAGAAATATTTTCAATAGAAAAATTTTTGTTATAAAAATTTTTGCTAAAAAATGTTTGATAGAAAATAAAAAAAATTTGATTTTTTATAAAGAAATTTTTGATTCAAAAATGTTTATCGAAAATTTTTTAATCAAAAATGTTTGGTAAAGTATTTTTTCAAAATTTTTGATAAATAGATTTTCTATAGAAAAATAATCTATACAAAAATTGTTGGTAAACAATTTTTTTTATAGAAAAATTTTTGACAAAATTTTTCGAAAGATAAATTTTTGATAAAAAATTTTTCTATTGAGAACTTTTTAATAGAAATTTTTTTGATAAAAAATTTTTCGATAGAAACATTTTTGGTGAAAAAATTTTCGATAGAAAAATTTTGGATAAAAAAATTTTCGATAGAAAAATTTTTGATAAAAAAATTTTCTATAGAAAAATTTTTGATAAAAGTTTTCGATAGAGAAATTTTTTTATAAAAAAAATCTATAGAAAAATTTTTGATAAAAAAATTTTCAAAAGAAAAATTTTTGATAAAAAAAATTTAAAAAAAAAAAATTTTTGATAAAAAAATTTTCAAAAGAAAAATTTTCTATTTTTTTTGCTAAAAAAATGTTTGATAGAAAATAAAAAATTTTCGATAGAAAAATTTTTGATAAAGAAATTTTTGATTTAAAAATTTTTATCGAAAATTTGAATGTGGGAAGTGAAGGTAGATGAAAACTGAAAAATGTTTGTTTTTGTTCAGTCGATAATCTACGCTTTTACTTATGGTTTATGAACATAATTCTGAAAAGTTTTGTTTGTAAATTTAGTAATAATGCGAGGTTTTCGATCTGTCTGAATTGGGGATAATCCTCCTGAAGAGATGGCTTAACCAACTATCGAAACGCGTCGAGGAATTTGGTTTCTCCGCAAAAATTTTTATCAACAAATTGGTCTGTTACATTAATAAATAAATGTAACAGATTTGGGATCAAATGCGAATACTCTTCTTTTTGAATAATATTTACATCCCGACTATTTTGTTATTTTTTAAAAAAAATTTTTTAATCAAAAATTTTTGATATAGAAAGTATTTTATCAAAATTTTTGACAAATAGATTTTCTATAGAACAATAGTCTATCGAAAAATGTTTGATAAACAATTTTCTATTGAAAAATTTTCGATATATAAATTTTTGATAAATAATTTTTCTATAGAGAAATTTTTAATAGAAATTTTTTCTATAGAGAAATTTTTAATAGAAATTATTTTGATAAAAAAATTTTCGATAGAAAAATTTTTGTTAAAAAAATTTTTGATAGATAAATTTTTGATGAAAAAATTTTCGATAGAAAAACTTTGGATAAAAAAATTTTCTGTAGAAAAATTTTTGAGAAAAATTTTCTATACAGAAATTTTTAATAAAAAAAAAAATCTGGAGAAAAATTTTTGATAAAAAAATTTTCTATAGAAAAATTTTTGATAAAAAAAATGTTTAATGAATAAATACAACTTTTTTCACCTTTCAAACAAAATCTTGTTTCCACTTCCATAACATTTTTGGATATGGTTGTATAGAAAAACATAATTTTCTTGTAGGGCAAGGTCAGTAGTCTTAAGTGGCCCTACTGTATCCAAGTGTTTACAACATAAAACCAATAAATTGTAATGACTTAAAGCAATATATTGGAAAATTAGTGTAGAAAATTACAGTTCTAACACTAATGGGTCTAAAATTAATAACTCTTTGTCAATGACCGCTGGTTAAGGCGTTGTCAACATCACTCCGGAGTTAATAACACCTATTTTACCTATGTCGCTACAGGTTATAATTAAAGTTCGAACAATATGGAAAATATTAAAAGTTTATGTGATTTATTAGTAATTCGAAAGCTTCAAAACAACTTCAAAACAAAATTGTACTAAACCCTGTCTTAATATTAACCTTGAAAAGAAAACTCTTAAAGTAATTATTTATTTATTAAACCCAGAATAAGTAATTAATGAAAATGTAGGCTAACTAATCGATTTATTAAATCAACTACACAAGTATCCGGCCAACTCTGGCTATAGCTAAAACTAAATGATTATTGACACGCTCGAGCAAAACTTTCACTTTTTCTTTGATGTCTAATAGTTTTCTTCTGTTGACCGCAATTTAATATGAAAAATTATTATATAATTTCAACATTATTGCAAAGTCCATGAAATAATAGTATCTAATCAAAAATAAAATAAATTATTTAGCAATTAGTTAAATCAATTATATCCATCGCATATTCAACAATTGCGCAATTAAGTGCAAAGAAGAAGAAAATAAGTAGAAAACGTTTTCTATTAGTTCAGTTAATTTTCTGCTTCAGCAGAAAACTAAATGGAAAGTAGGAAAAACAAGTGAAGACCATTAAAGGTCATTACATTTTGATGTTTACGTCATTTCTTCGACAGTTAGTTATCATCATAAGGGTCCTCTTCTAGTCATGGTTATTATCATGGTTTTATTATTTTGTTATCTGTAGTTTTTTTGGGAAAGGGGAAAGGACTATGACTTATTTCATTTGAAGTGGCGTTAGGACATTTACAGTTTTGAATGAAGAGAAGGATATCATCACACTTAAGTATACCGATAGACCAGAATCACTTTTTGAGCCCTACTGTAATGATGTAGAAATTTTTTATAATCGGTCCATATTTTCATTAAGCCTTCCTTCGTTATTTAAAAAAAAATAAAAAGGGGAAAAATCGGTAACGTTATATCTCCAAAAAGAATAGGTATAGAAACAGAATTTAAATTACTTTTTAAACAGCTATAAAAATTAGCGGACAGGTGTTTGGTACTTTATTGAAACCAAGTACATAAGGGGGTAAAAAGGGTGAAAATTTCTTATCTTTTAAACCAATGAATACACTCAGAATATTATGTAAGTTAAATTAACTTAAAATGTAATTTGAAATGAATGAATATTCATTTAAAAACCGGTCAACTGATTTTTCATTCAAATTCAATAAATTTTTCATTTAAATTTAACTGACAAATATTTAAACTACCCAGTAAAACTTTTCATTACCAAATAATGAGTTAAACAGTTAATCTATTGAACACGAACTACTTACTCATTCGTTGTTTAAGTCATTACATTAACATGGGGATGTCATTGGAGGCAAGTACTTACCAATTGCAGAAAAGTAATGACTTGGGTAAGCAATTTGAAAGCAACAACTTTTTTGTTGTTGTTTTATTAAAAACATATATTTTTAAACGAAATACAAAATTTTTTTTATGATCCCATGGGGGCTCGAACCCAGACCCTCCGACTGCTAGGCAGAGACTCTTCCACTGAGCTACTTCATATGTTGAAAACTTGGCAGCTTATAATTAATATAAACAATTTTTATTTTTAGATCCAAAATCATGTGAAAATAACTTTGTTTTTCCCTGCTTTTTTTGCTTTGTTGTAATTTTTGGAAAAATATTTTTATACGATTTTTTGTTATTATTTTAAAACTTTTTTAAAATTATTTAAAAACTTAAACAATTTAAATCTTCTTTTTTGTATAAGTTTTTACATAAGATTGACTCTTACTTACTTAAATGTTACAACCTGTTAAGGTGAAAGTCCGAGCATATTTTAGAATTACATGGATTTCGATCTTGTGCGAATATTCTCCAATTTTATAGGCTAAGCTTTGGTCTTTCTATCGAAGTTTCGGACATCCTCCTCTAATATTAGGTAGTGGGACATTTCAATTCTAATTTTATCCTCTTCATTGTATTTTTTTCAAGAGAGGGTTACTAGCCCGTAATCCTAACCCATTTTTATCGATCTTATGGGACAACTCTCGGAACATGTTAACTCACAATATTAATGGGTGTTAAACTAGCTCCCCGAGTGATACCATGAGGAGGTGTGTGTCCACAGTTGAGATGATGGATGACCCAGATAAGTTGGGCTTACCAAGTTAAGACCAATTAGAATCGTGTTTGGTATTCAACATCCCCTACATAATCAAAATTGACTCATGATGGTATTTTTTCATTAACGTGAGTTAGTTTTACAAATTTTTTTTACAGAAGATAATATTTAAGTTCTTAAAATTCAAAAATCATTTAAAAAGACTCTTTTAATAAAAACAAAAACTCAAAAAAAATTGTTGCCCTTGGTGGGATTTGAACCGGGGCAATTCAGTTTAAATTACCATCTTAATTACAAATAAGTACTTCTGTAATAACTTATTATTTATTCGGATGGTATGTTGTAGTCGTTACAAGGTAACCAGTTATCAGAGTACTTGCCATTACCAAAGTTTTGCTGGGTATATTTTCAGTTTTAAAAACGGAATATTCAGTTGTTTTCAAAAAATTATTGACAAAAATTTAAACTACATTTTTAGTATAAAACAAGTAAGAGTGTTATATTCGGCTGTGCCGAATCTTATATACCCACCATCAAGTTGTGTTAAATTTAAAAACATATCTCATATATCTACAAGGGTGCAGCTAATTCAAAATCTGCACCAAAACTGGAAAAATCGCTAAGCTATTTGGTATTGTTGGTAAAACCTTTGGACTAAATTAGGTTTCCGTAGCTTTATAGTTCAACATTCAAAAATATTTTAGTGGTTTCCCCAGTATTTACTTTGATCAAAATTCGGTCTCATAACCAGGTATAGTTTTACATTAATAAGTTATTAAATACTTTTCGTTGTGATTAATATGTAGTTAGGCTAAACACGTTAATAGTAATACGACACGTCCATATATTTCGTTATGAGTTCCTAATGCATTCATCATATATAAAGTCTGGGCTGAACATTGATTGATGCCTATATAATTTCATAGGTGCAATCTTAATATAATGAATGTACCTCCAAATCTTTTTGATTGTAGATATAAAAAGGGGATGTTATATATATAAGAATTATAGCCAAATGTTGACCGATTATAACAAAATTTTACACACTGGCTGGTATATATAGAGAGCTTATTCTTGCAAAATTTAGTGACCATAGCTATCATAGTTTCTAATTTAATAGCTTTTAACTGGCCTTTGCTAAAATTTTTGGTTTCCGTGAGTGTTTTTCACATGAAAGCTAAAGTCAAATATGGACTGATTCCTATAATATTTGATAAACTGATCAAAAATTGCATAAAACTTCCCTATTTTAAATTTAATCGTCATAGCTATTACAATTGTATTCAATTTATCAGCATTAATGTGTTTCCCGGGGCGGGGTTATATGGGAGCTCTAACTAAATTTAAACCGATTTTGTCCATTTTCAACACACATCTTTTTCAAGATATCCAAAATACTTTTGTAAAATTTTGTCCCTCTAGCTCTTTTCGTTAAGGCGCTATCGTGCTTTTATCTGACGAACAGACGGACATAAACAACCTTTTCTTTATGTATTTTTGTGTTTCCATAAGTTTTTTATATGGGAGCTATGGTCAAATGGTGACCGATTGTGACGAATTTTTGCACACTGGCTGGCATTGACATAAGACTTCCTTGTGCTTAATTTAGTCTTACTAGCTCTTGTAGTTAAGGAGCTATCACGATTTTATCTGACGGACAGACGGACATAAATCCCCTTTTCTTTTTGAATTTTGGTGTTTTCGTAAGTTTTTTATATGGGAGCTAGGTCAAATAGTGACCGATTGTGACAAAATTTTGCACACTGGCTGGCATTGATATAAGACTTTCTTGTGCCAAATTTAGTGGTTATATCTGTTATACTTTTAGATTTATTGGCATTTAAGTGTATTTTGGGTGAAATTTAGCCTGTTTTCGTAAGTTTTTTGTATGGGAGCTATGTAGCAAAATTTTACACACTGGCTGGTGTATATATAGAGCTTATTATTTAGTGGCCATAGCTATCATAGTTTCTAATTTAATAGCTTTTAACTGGCGTTTGTGGCATTTTAGTGGTTTCCGGGAGCGATTTTTATATGAAAGCTATGGTCAGAAATGGACCGATTCCTACAAAATTTGACATACTGACTGAAAGTTGCATAAAACTTCTCTATTCTAAATTTAGTAGTAATAGATTTTAAAATTTTATTCAATTTATCAGCATAAATGTGATTCCAGGGGCATTATTATATGGGAGCTCTTACTAAATGTGAACCGATTTTGCCCATTTTCAGCACACAATTTCTATAACATATCGAAAATACTTTTGCTAGATTTTGTCTCTCTAGCTCTTGTAGTTAAGGAACTATCGTGCTTTTCTCTGACGGAAAGACGGACATAAACCCCCTTTTCTTTTTGTATTTTTGTGTTTCCGTAAGTTTTTTATATGGGAGCTATGGTTAAATAGTAACCGAGTGTAACAAAATTTTGCACACTGGCTGGCATTCACATCAGACTTTCTTTTGTAAAATTTTGTTGTTGTAACACTTTTCGTTAAGGCGCTATCGCGCTTTTATCTGACGGACAGACGGACATAAACCCCCTTTTCTGTTTGTATTTTTGTGTTTCCATAAGTTTTTTATATGGGAGCTATGGTCAAATGGTGACCGATTGTGACAAAATTTTGCACACTAATACTAAATTTAGTGATTGTATATGTTATAGTTTTAGATTTATTGGCATTTAAGTGTATTTTAGGTGAAATTTTGGCTGTTTCCGTAAGTTTTTTATATGGGAGCTATGACTAAATATGAACCGATTTTGATGAAATTTTATATGCTGTCTAGGGCTTATGCAAGACTTTTATATACCAAATTTTATCATCATAGCTACTATAGTTTGTTATTTATTAGCAAATAAGCGGTTAGCGTAGGCGAGGTTATACGGGAGCTATGGTCAAATGTTAACCGATTTTGCCCAATTTCAATACCAAAATTTTCTCATAGATGAAGAATGTTTTTACTAAGTTTCAGTGATCTAGCTCCTTTCGTTTAGGCGTTATCGTGATTTCAACAGACAGACAGACATATGGACATAGCTCAATCGTCTTAGAATTTCATAAGGATTCAGAATATACATATATCGTTTTTGATTTTTGAGCCAATATTAAGGAAATTACAAACGGAATGACAATTTTAATATACCCCCCATTCTTTTTGATGTAGGGTATAAAAAGTGGCATAAACCAACTCTGTTAACATCCAAGTTCTAACTAAATGATTTGAATACTCATTTAGTAATGATCGTAGTATTTACGAAAATTACATAAAACTCATCGGCTTCTGGTATTATGAGCTGCCTATTCCTGCTTATAATACCATTTCCACCTATTGTAATGAATAACTTGATAATGAATAACCATGGCCCCATGTAGGTGAACTTGGTTTGAAGAAAGCAATTGTAGAAAAACTGTAATATGTTTCGATTCAGAATAGGGTGTCAGAAACTGGCTTGATTAATTTGTTTTACCTCAAAACCGGTGCAGTAATTTTGGGACAGAATCTATATACCACCAGAAAGATAAGACTGGAAACTTTTGGACACCCCTGTTTTAGATATAAGATCAACTCATTTTGTTTTTAAAAATTTCTAGTCAAAATATCTAGATGATGATACAATTTAGCATAGATATTCGATAAACCCTTTTAGAGTGTGTATTGAACTTGTCTGACTAATAAATTCTCAACTATTTTATATTTTCGTTTCGTATATTTTTGTATTCCATCATTTGTTGTTTTATTGTATGTAACTTGTTTGTGTATTGGTATTTGAATCCTAATAAAAATGTTTATATGTATACAATAATTACACATGTAAAGAATACTAATGTCCCAGTAAGAAAAAAGGTTTATTCTCAAATTGAGGATGATTTGAAAATAAATCTTTTTTTCAAAGGCCAAACGTTTGATACTGATTTAAGAATAATAGCGTTCTTAACAAAAAGGGGACTTTATTCTCAAATTGAGAAATGACTTTATTCTCAAATCATTATCAAACCTCATTCTCAAAGGTTTTTCAAACGTGGATGTCATCTACATGTGGAACATAAATAAAATGGCGTTGTATTTTTGATATTTTTGAGATTGTTTATTAGTTTAGTTTGAAAAAACATTGAAATATGGTTTGATATCAAATTTATATAACACAATTTTTCAAATAATTCTCAAAACATCTCAAGGTTTGATAATGATTTGAGAATAACCCTTATTCTCAATTTGAGAAATTATCATTTTTCAAACGTTTATTCTCAAATGAACGCTCATTTGAAAATGAATGTAAATCTTAAACATCTGTCCAGGTTTGAAAAAAGTTTGAAAAAAAAAACGTTTGATATCAAATGTAAAAATCATCATATTTCAAACCTTTGACACTGTTCTTACTGGAGTATATCAAATATAAATCTTCTATCTTTTTCTTTTACTTTCTATCTTCTTCCTCTAAATCTATAAAAAAAATTTCCGCATCTGTTTATCTGTTTGTATGTTGTTTGTTGGGAAGGATCTCCGAAACTAGAGGACAGATTTTTCAAAAATTTTTACAGTGTAGTATGGTATGGCCGGTGGTTACTATAGGCTAAAATTTTTTTCGAAATCTCAAGTGGGCGTGACCCCTCCCATATAACTCATATATTAAAAATGACAAATATAGGAGACCGAGAGGCCCGGTTTTACTGAAATTTTGACAGTTAATTAAGGTGTGACCGATGGATAAAATAGGCCATATTTTTTTTGAAATCTCAAATGGGCGTGAGCCCTACCATAAAAGACAGATTTTAAAAACTACAAATATGGATGATCAAACCGACCGATTTTTCCGAAATTTAGACAGTGGAGTAAGGTGGTTAAAATAGCTTAGTTTTTTTTTCTGAAATCTCAAGTGGGCGTGACCCCTCCCATATAAGTGAAATATTGAAAATGACAAATATGGATGACCTAGCGGACCGATTTTTCTGAAATTTTGACAGTATGGTAAGGTGTGATCGGTGGTTAAAATAGGCTAGGTTTTATTTGAAATCTCAAGTGGGCGTAACCCCTCCCATATAACTCATATATTAAAACTTACAAATATAGATGACCGATAGGCCCGATTTTTCTGAAATTTTGACAGTATGGCAAGGTGTGACCGGTGGTTAAAACATTCAAGGGTTTTTTCAGAAATTTCAAGTATCATATAACTCATATATTAAAAACGACAAATATAGGAGACCGAGAGGTCCGATTTTTCTGAAAGTATGGTAAGGTGTGACCGGTGGTTAAAATAGGCTAGGTTTTTTTTTTTTTTTGAAATTTTAATTGGGCGTGACTCCACCGCGTGATCCCTCCCATATAAGTAAAATACGCCGGGTAAAATCAGCTAGTTCTTAATAAATATCTAACAATGTACTTTAGGGTGACAATTTTTTGTATGAAGAAAAATGATTTTTCGAATTTTATAACTTTTTCTACATAATATTGTGACACTAGGTCTAAAAGTTTAGATCTGCAAATTTGAGCCAAATCGGACAACGTTCTATGGGCGCGCATCGGGTCCAAAGTTTAAGAGTCCATTTGTATATGGAAAAATGGGTTATTTTTTTTTTTGCAAAATTTAAACCAAAAATAAATAAGTTTTACAATACAAAATAATAGAATATTAAAGAGAACTACCCCAGCTTTATTTCAAATCCTGAAAGACGAAAATCCATGAGGTAGTTTAAAAGTTATTGCAGTTTTTCCCCGAAAATTAATGTCCTTGAAAACGCGCCTAAGTATATGCACTAAAAATTGTATGTTGTAAATAAAGAAATTCCAAAGTTGGACATGATTTATAATATGACTTGTTACTAGTAAATAGTTTAGTTTTGTTTGAAGAGCCCATAAAATGAGTCCATTTGTATATGGAAAAATGGTTTTTTTTTTTTTTTTGCAAAATTTAAACCAAAAATAAATAAGTTTTACAATAGAAAATAATAGAATATTAAAGAGAACTACCCCAGCTTTATTTCAAATCCTGAAAGACGAAAATCCATGAGGTAGTTTAAAAGTTATTGCAGTTTTTCCCCGAAAATTAATGTCCTTGAAAACGCGCCTAAGTATATGCACTAAAATTTGTATGTTGTAAATAAAGAAATTCCAAAGTTAGACATGATTCATCATTTAATGACTTGTTACTAGTAAATAGTTCAGTTTTGTTTGAAGAGCCCATAAAAATGGGCTCTTTAACTTTGGACCCAATGCGCGCCCATAGAACGTTGTCCGATTTGGCTCAAATTTTCAGATCTAAACTTTTAGACCTGTAGGTCGTTTCTGTAACTCAAAGTGATAAGTTTTCGCAGCGAAAAGTATGAAACAAAAAATTCCACCGTTTCTCGACCTGGAAGAAAAAAGTGTTTCTGTAACTCAAAGTGAGAACTAGCAACACTGATTACGTTTTTATTGGAAATTTCCAATACATCTGTCAAAAAGAAAACAGCTGGTAGAAAAAGTAAAAACTTATCATAAAAAAAAAGTTGGTGCAAAAAAAATTTAGTAAAAAGATATAAAAACAAATTAATTAAAAATAAGAAAAAATAGATATATATAAAGACATATTTATTTATTTATATATTATTTTAAATGTTTAGTGTTGTGTTGTCAGTTGCCGAACAAAACGATTGCCGAAATAATTTTGAGATTCTTTTAATTTTCTGAAATTAATTAAAATGGAAAATATTTGAATAAATAAAATGAAGCAATTGATCACATTTTATTTAATTATATGTTTAAATAATGTATTTGTTTTTATTTTTTAGTACAAATGTTTCTTTTTCGGCGCCTTTAATTCGTGCGAATTGTTTTGACAGATAAAATTAAAAACTTTTCGCATCGTTCGCATACAGAAACAGTTTTAATCGCACATTTCCAATAAATTTGACGTAAAGAGTGCTCTAAATAAAATTTGTAGTTGGATTTTCTTAAATAAAAATCAAACCTTTTAATATAAAGTCTCTACAAAATACGCAAATATAATGACATATTATACAAAATCATTTAGCATTAAAATGTTTACTTAGTACTCCCATTAAAGAGTTTACAGTTGCTTCTGATACCTTTTTGGAGCATGTGTTCCACCTGCGCTTAAAATGGGACATGTTCTTGGAAATATTTCCTGTGTTCTTCAATTCCTTTTTTACCAGAGCCCAATACCTTTCCACAGGCCGAAGTTCTGGACAGTTAAGTGGATTTGCCTCTCGTGGTACAAAAATGACATTATTCTTTGAGTATGACTCAAGTGCCTTTTTTCCATAATGGCTGATGCCAAATCGGGCCAAAAAAATGTAGTCACTCTGTGCTCTCTTAAAAAGGGTAACAACCGTTTTTGTAGGCACTCCTTTATATAAATTTCTGTGTTTATTGTGCCAGATGCCACAAATACTTTACTTCTTTTGCCACAACTGCAAATAGCTTGCCACACGAGAAACTTCTTAGGAAATTTTGTTTGTTTTTTTGTGCGAGACTCTTGCCGAACATTGCCCCTTTTATCAACAACATAAAAATCTTAAACCAGGAAGTTGAGAAAAGTCTGCCAGTACGTATGTTTCATCATCCATCACACAACAGCTGTATTTTTTTTATAAAATCAGACTTCAATTTTTTCGCTCGTTTTTTTGCTTCTAAGTTCTTTATAGCATTGCGATCTGGAACCTTTTGGACTTTGTATGTCTTCAGTCCAGCATAAGCTTTGACTCTATGTGCAAAATTCGTAGAACATTTCACCGTACGAGCTGCTTTTCTTAAAGAAGTGTTAGGCGCTCTTCGAAAGAGTCGCTCGACTTCTTTTGCCTTACCAATATCTGTAGGACCTTTTTTCCTCCCTGATCCAGGTTTTCTTTCAATGCTCAGTTTTTCCTCACACCGTCTGATGGCATTAGAAACCATTCGAGGGTCAACTTTCAAATTTTTAGCTATTTTTTAAAAGTCCATGACGGATTTTTTTTAAAAGTTTTAATTATATTTTTACGAACTTTTTTTTCGCAGTCCATTTTGATTGAAATAACTATTGAAAATTAATAATTTCTAAAATAATAGTATCTGACATATCTATAGAAACTAACTTGATCAAAAAATAAATTATTTCTTGCACTATGGATAAATTTTGTCTAAAATAGTAAATGCATATTTTTTTAGAACACTCTTTAAGTTGTTGAATGACAGATAGTTCTCACAAAAATAATTTACAAAAACACTTGGGTGAAAAAAATGACATTTTATTTCAATTCAACTAGTTTCTTCTTCATTTTCATTGTTCCACTCGAATTAATTGTCAATGCGAGAGTTACAGGAAATCATTTGGAATCAAAGAAAACAATTTCCCTACCACCCTAATGTACGTACATAATTATTTTGTACTTACCCTACAGTTTCAAATGCACACGGCCCCAAAACGATACTATCTAGCGAGGAAAAAAATTTTCTTACAGATTAATATAAGATGGAAAAGAAATTAAGAAGAAACTGATTACTTCTTTCTCGAATTAATCAATAATTATGACAAGTCACGATGAAGAGTAAAACAAAAAAGATTTTTATACCCTAGACAACTAAAGGTAGAAGGAATAAACATGTTGTTAATATAATTACTTATTATTATAATACTTAAGTACATGGAATGTAGGGAACCATAAGTTTTGTTCTTATAATTATAAATGTCATAAAGTTCTTAACTATTTGCTTACACATGCGAGTATTAAATATTTTTGGCCAAAAACCACATGTATTTAGATTTCTTGGAAATTGCCATTACCGTTCAGGAACTTCATACATCTATGTTACATCCATATAACAATAGTATATTTTACTATTTTGGGTTAAATTTGTGGTTAGTTTTAATTAAAATTGTATAATTATATACAAAACATATGAATTAGTATTTGGGTATTAGGTATAAAATTATGTGAAAATTTTGTAAATAGACACTCGCAGTTATACCTAAGGATTATGTGGTTTATTTGCATTAATTAATACTTATTTTGATGTATTGAATTTAATGCAAATATAGTTTTGAATTTAAATAAAATTTGGTTAAGTTTAATTTGGTTGTTATTAATTAAGTACATACCTACATATTTATTAATTTACCTATTGCAACAGAACACCTGACAATTACAATTTAGTAATTCAATATTTTCTCTATGTATCTGTGGATTGGTGCTTAAAGGGCCAATCTCAATTTTTTGCTGTTTTGAATTGATCATTGCATCACAGCCAACTTTTAACCTAACGCAGAACAGATTTATAAGGGGTTTTCTGGACAATCTTGCTATGACTTTACATTGAAAATAAAAACTTTAAATCAATTTTTCTCAAAACTATTTTTTTTTGACATTAGCCCTATTAGCCCCAAGCCACAGATTTTCTTTAGAAAATCTTTTGGTAAAAAAATTTTCTATAAAAAAATTTTTGACAAAAAAAATTTCTATAGAAAAATTTTTGATAAAAAAAATTTCTATAGAAAAATTTTTGATAAAAAAAATTTCCATAGAAAAATTTTTGAAAAAAAAATTTGTATAGAAACATTTTTGAGAAAAAAATTTTCTACAGAAAAAATTTTGGTAAAAAAAATTTCTATAGAAAAATTTTTGATAAAATATTTTTCAAAAAGAAGAGTATTCGCATTTGATCCCAAATCTGTTACATTTATTTATTAATGTAACAGACCAATTTATTGATCAAAAGCCAAAAAATATTTGCGGTAGATGAAAACTGAAAAATGTTTGTTTTTGTTCAGTCGATAATCTACGCTTTTACTTATGGTTTATGAACATAATTCTGAAAGGTTTTGTTTGTGAAGTAAGTAATAATTCGAGGTTTTCGATCTGTCTAAATTGGGGATAATCCTCCTGAAGAAATGGCTTAACCAACCATCGAAACGCGTCGAGGAATTTGGTTTCTCCACAAAAATTTTTTTTGGCTTTTTATCAATAAATTGGTCTGTTACATTAATAAATAAATGTAACAGATTTGGAATCAAATGCGAATACTCTTCTTTTTAAATAATATTTACATCCCGACTATTTTGTTATTTTTTGATAAAATAATTTTCTATAGAAAAATTTTTGATAAAAAAATTTCTATAAAAAAATTTTTGATAAAAAAATTTTCTATAGAAAAATTTTCGATAAAAAAATTTTCTATAGAAAAATTTTCGATAAAAAAATTTTCTATAGAAAAATTTTCGATAAAAAAAATTTCTATAGAAAACATTTTGATAAAAAAAATTTTCTATAAGAAAATTTTCGATAAAAACATTTTCTATAGAAAAATTTTTAATAAAAAACATATAGAAAAATTTTCTATAGAGAAAATTTTGATAAGAAAATTTTCTATAGAAAAATTTTTAATAAAAAAATTTTCTGCAAAAATTAAAAAATTTCTATAGAAAAATTTTTAATAAAAAAAAATTTATAGAAAACTTTTTGATAAAAAAATTTTTCTATAGAAAAATTTTTGATAAAAAAATTTTATATACAAAAATTTTTAATAAATAAATTATCTATAGAAAAATTTTTGATAAAAAATTTTCTATAGAAAAATTTTTGATAAAAATATTTTCTATAGAAAAATTTTTGAAAAAAAATTCTATAGAAAACTGTTTGATAAAAAAATTTTCTATAGAAATATTTTTTTTTATAAAAAATCTTTTTGATAAAAAATTTTTTATAGAAAAATGTTTAATAAAAAAATTACTATAGAAAAACTTTTGATAAAAAAATTTTCTGTAAAAATTTAAAAATTTCTATAGAAAAATTTTCTATAGAAAACTTTTTAATAAAAAAAATTATAGAAAACTTTTTGATAAAAAAAATGTTTCTATAGAAAAATTTTTGATAAAAAAATTTTCTATAGAAAAATTTTTGATTAAAAAATTTTCTATAGAAAAATTTTTGATAAAAAAATTTTCTATAGAAAAATTTTTGATAAAAAAATTTTCTATAGAAAAATTTTTGATAAAAAAATTTTCTATAGAAAAATTTTTAATAAAAAAATTTTCTATAGAAAAATTTTTGATAAAAAAATTTTCTATAGAAAAATTTTTGATAAAAAAATTTTCTATGGAAAAATTTCTGATAAAAAAATTTTCTATAGAGAAAATTTTGAAAAGAAAATTTTCTATAGAAACAGTTTTGATAAAAAATGTTCTGTAAAAATAAAAATATTTCTATAGAAAAATTTTTGATAAAAAGAAAAATTTTTGATAGAAAAAATTTCTATAAAAAAATTCTTGATAAAAAAATTTTCTATTGTTGATAAAAAAATTTTCTATAGAAATATTTTTTATAAAAAATCTTTTTGATAACAAATCTTTTATAGAAAAATTTTTAATAAAAAAAATTTCTATAGAAAAATTTTTCATAAAAAAAATTTCTATAGAAAAATTTTTCATAAAAAAATTTTCTATAGAAAAATATTTGATAAAAAAAAAATTCTATAGAAAACTGTTTGATAAAAAAATTTTCTATTGTTGATAAAAAATTTTCTATAGAAACATTTTTTATAAAAAATCTTTTTGATAAAAAATTTTTTCTATAGAAAAATTTTTGATAAAAAAATTTTATATTCAAAAATTTTTAATAAATAAATTTTCTATAGAAAAATTTTTGATAAAAAATTTTCTATAGAAAAATTTTTGAGAAAAAAATTTTCTATAGAAAAATTTTTGATAAAAAAATTGTCTATAGAAAAATTTTTGATAAAAAAATTTTCTATAGAAAAATTTTTGATAAAAACATTTTCTATAGAAAAATTTTTGATAAAAAAATGTTCTATAGAAAAATTTTTGATAAAATAATTTTCTATAGAAAAATTTTTGATAAAAAAATTTTCTATAGAAAAATTTTTGATAAAAAATTTTCTATAGAAAAATTTTTGATAAAAAAAATTTTCTATAGAAAAATTTTTGATAAAAAAATTTTCTATAGAAAAATTTTTGATGAAAAAATTTTCTATAAAGAATTTTTTAATAAGAAAATTTTCTATAGAAAAATTTTTGATAAAAAAATTTTCTACAGCAAAATTTTTGATGAAAAAATTTCTATAGAAAAATTTTTGATAAAAAATTTTCTATAGAAAAATTTTTGATAAAAAAAATATAGAAAAATTGTTGATAAAAAAAATTTCTTTACAAAAATTTTTGATAAAAAAATTTTCTACAGAAAAATTTTTGATAACAAAATTTCTTTATAAAAACTTTTTAATAAAAAACGTTATAACTACACATGGAAAAAATACCTTTTTTAGTTAAAAGTATAAAAAACGGCAACTCTGCCGAGTATTTTTTGTTCTGTTCTCTTTGCGCCGATCCAAGATTATAAGTCCGTCGCCAACTTTTCTACATATAAAAAAAAATTAATTTTGAATAATTTCTTTTCATGATTTTTGGAGATAAATTTTTTAAAAATATATATTTTTTTTACAATTACAGATATTTTGGATCTTTACTAATATGGGTAAGTTTAAAATAAATTTCTTTTTATTTGTGATTTCATAACTAAATACATTAATTGAAATTGTATTAAAACAAGTTTAATTTATCTATAGAAACATTGAGCGACAATCTAAGTTTTCTACAGAAATTTGGGTAACAGCCTTACTTTATTCAAATGATTTGAAAACAAAATTTTCGCTCACAAAACGAGGCTTTCCCTTTTGGGACAAGTTATAAAAAAAACCTTGAAACTTTTCAAATGGAAAACGAAAAAATTGAGGGAAAACTTTTTATCCATACATCTCTAGGACGAAAACTAAAACATGATGGCAGCGAATACATAGTAAAATAAAATTTCCAAATAATATTCAGTCATGAAGAAAATATGTATTATTTGAGCAAACAGTAAAATGTCATGAACAAAATAAGGGGTAATAATGAATATCAAGCAAACAAACCTTTTAGTTTTTAACTTTGTCTAACAAACACACAGAATAGTAACACTGTGCGCCCTTCATTAATATTTTAAAACTCAAATAAAATTTATTTTGTGAGCATGTGGGTGACCTTCATATACATAAAGTTTAAATGTAAGTTTAGTTTCACGATTGTAAAATTTAAATTTCATAAGTTAATTGTTAAATTATATAACCCCACGGCTACAGAGGAAAACAGTGGAACGAGAAACGTTTGATAGAAGTTTTTAAGGCTTCAGGCTAACGTAATCGGGTTTTCTATACAGAAAATTTGGCTTTAGCCTTTGTTGGTATCTAAAGGTAATAACTTCATATAGTTCCTGCAAGAAGTTTTTGATCATAGTTTTCTTTAGATGAGGAGCCCTAAACTTACAAATATCCAACACACACCCTTATTGGAATGATGTGCATGTAGTCACGTCATTGTGTTTAGCAAATTAAATAGTTAAACAATTTTTCTCTAATCCTCTGGAAAACTATTGCGGTAGACTTGTAGTTTAAGAGCTAAAAGAAAAGTTTTGCAATAGCAACGAATTAAGTCTTTGCTAATTGACTTAACCAAAGACAAACCGACATCAAACCAAGTCCAAGGGTAAAATGTATTTGATAAACTGAGTTTTCTTTTCTTATTTTATCTTAACAAAAACTAAATTTTCCCACTTTGCAAAAAAAAACCACAAAATATTTTTTGTGCCAAAGCCAACTTTATTCTTCTGTAATGAAATTGCCAGGAACAATAGAAAATCATTTAATAAATAAACAGTTTATTAAAAGTTTATTTAAATATTTTGTTTAGTCCTTTAGCCCCTTTGAATTTGTTAAGGAAAATATTTTCATTTTGTTAATATACATACAAAGACAATAAAATAACATACATACCCAGCAGTTTCAAAATAAATTGCTTTTTCTAAGAACACTTCACAGGACCAAAAGCCACTTTCACATTGTCCTAGTGATCCTATTGACCCCTTCTAGTTAAGAGGAACATGTAAAAAACTCTTGACATTTCATCAGTATTAGTAATGGTACTTCAGTTTAGTCTTCTGGGTATGTATGTGTGTTTATATCCATGCGAATGTGTATCTGTAAAAGTATTTTCTTTGAAGTAAAATTTTATTAAATTCTATTTAGGTGAACATATTGTCTGTATCTGTGTAAAACATAAAATGTCTTTCGATATCAAACGATTTTTTTGTATGTTCCCAACAAAAGAGTTAACATTTATTCTGTTTTGTTGAAAAAGGCTAATCAACATATACAAAATTATATGTAGAAAAACCTTTTAATCAAAAAATTTCTGAAAAAAATTTTTATATTGAAAATTTTTTAAAGAAACAAATTCTAAAATTTTCTATGGAAACATTTTTATACCCACCATCAAAAAGAATGGGGGGTATATTGAGATTGTCATTCCGTTTGTAATTTCCTTAATATTGGCTCAAAAATCAAAAACGATATATATTCTGAATCCTTATGAAATTCTAAGACGATTGAGCGATGTCCGTCTGTCTGTCCGTCTGTCTGTCCGTCTGTCTGTCCGTCTGTCTGTCTGTCTGTTGAAATCACTATAACGCCCAAACGAAAGGAGCTAGCTCACTGAAACTTAGCAAAAACATTCTTCATTTATGAGAAAATTTTGGTATTGAAATTGGGCAAAATCGGTTAACATTTGACCATAGCTCCCGTATAACCTCGTCTAGACTAGTCGCTTATTTGCTAATAACTAAAAAATTATAATAGCTATGATGACAAAATTTGGTATCTAGAAGTTTTCCATAATCACTAGGCAGCATATAAAATTTCATCGAAATCGGTTCACATTTAACCATAGCTCCCATATAAAAAACATACGGAAACAGCCAAAATTCCACCTGAAATTCACTTAAATGCCAATAAATGCTAAAATGTAATAGCTTTAGCCACCAAATTTAGCACAAATAAGTCTTATGTGAATACGAGCCAGTGTGCAAAATTTTGTCACAATCGGTCACCATTTGACCATAGCTCCCATATAAAGAACTTACGGAAACACAAAAATACAAAAAGAAAAGGGGGTTTATGTCCGTCTGTCCGTTAGATAAAAGCGCGATAGCGCCTTAACTGAAAGGGCTACATCAACAAAATTTTGCAAAAGCAAGTCTTATGTGAATGCCAGTCAGTGTGCAAAATTTTGTTACAATCGGTCACCATTTGACCATAGCTCCCATATAAAAAACTTACAGAAACACAAAAATACAAAAAGAAAAGGATATTTATGTCCGTCTGTCCGTCAGATAAAAGCGCGACAGCTCCTTAACTACAAAAGCTAGAGAGACAAAATTTTACAAAAGTATTTCCGATATGTAACAAAAGTTGTGTACTGAAAATGGGCGAAATCGGTTCACATTTAGTTAGAGCTCCCATATAATCCCGCCCCGGGAAACACATAAGTGCTGATAAATTGAGTACAATTGTGATAGCTATGACGACTAAATTTAGTATATAGAAGTTTTATGCAACTATTGGTCAGTATATCAAATTTTATAGGAATCGGTCCATATTTGACTATAGCTTTCATATAAAAAACACTCCCGGAAACCAAAAAATCGGTCAACATTTGGCTATAATTCTTATATATTTATATTACATCCCCTTTTTTATACCCACCATCAAAAAGAATGGGGGGTATATTGAGATTGTCATTCCGTTTGTAATTTCCTTAATATTGGCTCAAAAATCAAAAACGATATATATTCTGAATCCTTATGAAATTCTAAGACGATTGAGCGATGTCCGTCTGTCTGTCCGTCTGTCTGTCCGTCTGTCTGTCCGTCTGTCTGTCCGTCCGTCTGTCTGTCTGTCTGTTGAAATCACTATAACGCCCAAACGAAAGGAGCTAGCTCACTGAAACTTAGCAAAAACATTCTTCATTTATGAGAAAATTTTGGTATTGAAATTGGGCAAAATCGGTTAACATTTGACCATAGCTCCCGTATAACCTCGTCTAGACTAGTCGCTTATTTGCTAATAACTAAAAAATTATAATAGCTATGATGACAAAATTTGGTATCTAGAAGTTTTCCATAATCACTAGGCAGCATATAAAATTTCATCGAAATCGGTTCACATTTAACCATAGCTCCCATATAAAAAACATACGGAAACAGCCAAAATTCCACCTGAAATTCACTTAAATGCCAATAAATGCTAAAATGTAATAGCTTTGGCCACCAAATTTAGCACAAATAAGTCTTATGTGAATACCAGCCAGTGTGCAAAATTTTGTTACAATCGGTCACCATTTGACCATAGCTCCCATATAAAAAACTTACAGAAACACAAAAATACAAAAAGAAAAGGATATTTATGTCCGTCTGTCCGTCAGATAAAAGCGCGACAGCTCCTTAACTACAAAAGCTAGAGAGACAAAATTTTACAAAAGTATTTCCGATATGTAACAAAAGTTGTGTACTGAAAATGGGCGAAATCGGTTCACATTTAGTTAGAGCTCCCATATAATCCCGCCCCGGGAAACACATAAATGCTGATAAATTGAGTACAATTGTGATAGCTATGACGACTAAATTTAGTATATAGAAGTTTTATGCAACTATTGGTCAGTATATCAAATTTTATAGGAATCGGTCCATATTTGACTATAGCTTTCATATAAAAAACACTCCCGGAAACCAAAAAATCGGTCAACATTTGGCTATAATTCTTATATATTTATATTACATCCCCTTTTTTATACCCACCATCAAAAAGAATGGGGGGTATATTCAGATTGTCAATCCGTTTGTAATTTCCTTAATATTGGCTCAAAAATCAAAAACGATATATATTCTGAATCCTTATAAAATTCTAAGACGATTGAGCGATGTCCGTCTGTCTGTCCGTCTGTCTGTCTGTCTGTCTGTCTGTCTGTCTGTCTGTTGAAATCACGATAACGCCTAAACGAAAGGAGCTAGCTAACTGAAACTTAGCAAAAACATTCCTCATTTATGAGAAAATTTTGGTATTGAAATTGGGCAAAACCGGTTAACATTTCACCATAGCTCCCGTATAACCTCGCCTGGGCTAGTCGCTTATTTGCTAATAACTGACAAATTATAATAGCTATGATGACAAAATTTGGTATCTAGAAGTTTTCCATAAGCACTAGGCAGCATGTAAAATTTCATCGAAATCGGTTCACATTTAACCATAGCTCCCATATAAAAAACATACGGAAACAGCCTAAATTCCACCTGAAATTCACTTAAATGCCAATAAATGATAAACTGTAGTAGCTTTGACCACCAAATTTAGCACAAATAAGTCTTATGTGAATACCAGCCTGTGTGCAAAATTTTGTCACAATCGGTCACCATTTGACCTAGCTCCCGTATAAAAAACTTACGGAAACACAAAAATACAAAAAGAAAAGGGGGTTTATGTCCGTCTGTCCGTTAGATAAAAGCGCGATAGCGCCTTAACTGAAAGGGCTATAGCAACAAAATTTTACAAAAGCAAGTCTTATGTGAATGCCAGCCAGTGTGCAAAATTTTGTTGCAATCGGTCACCATTTGACCATAGCTCCCATATAAAAAACTTACAGAAACACAAAAATACAAAAAGAAAAGGGGGTTTATGTCCGCCTGTCCGTCAGATAAAAGCGCGACAGCTCCTTAACTATAAAAGCTAGAGAGACAAAATTTTACAAAAGTATTTCTGATATGTAACAAAAGTTGTATACTGAAAATGGGCAAAATCGGTTCACATTTAGTTAGAGCTCCCATATAACCCCGCCCCGGGAAACACATGAATGCTGATAAATTGAATACAATTGTAATAGCTATGACGACTAAATTTAGTATAGAGAAGTTTTATACAACTATTGGTCAGTATATCAAATTTTATAGGAATCGGTCCATATTTGACTATAACTCTCATATAAAATACACTCCCCGAAACCAAAAAATATTTAGCAAGGACCAGTTAAAAGCTATTAAATTAGAAACTGTGATAGCTATTGCCACTAAATTTTGCAAAAACAAGCTTTACATAAATACCAACCAGTGTGTAAAATTTTGTTACAATCGGTCAACATTTGGCTATAATTCTTATATATATTACATCCCCTTTTTATATCTACAATTAAAAAGATTCGGAGGTACAAGCAGCATATTAAGATTTGTATATGGTAGATGCATTAGGACCTCCTTACAAAATATATGGACCAGTCGCATTACTATCAACTTCTTTATCCTAACTAAATGTTAAGCTAAAGGAAAAGTATTTAACAACTTATTAATGTAAAACCATACCCGGTTGTGATAACGAATTTTGTTCAAAGTAAATAAATACTAGGGAAACCACTTACATACTTTTGAATGTTGAACTATAAAGCTACTGCAACCGAAGTTATTCCAAATATTTTACCAACAACGACAACTAGCGTAACAACTTTTTTCCAATTTGGTCCACGTTTTGAATTTGCTGCACCCTCGTATATATATGAGATATGTTTCTAAATTTAACACAACTTGATGGTGGGTATATAAGATTCGGCACAGCCGAATATAACACTCTTACTTGTTAAATCTAAAATTATTTGTAGAAAAAATTTTAAATCGAAAATTTTTTATAGAAAAATTTTTATATAGAAAAATTTTTGTAAAGAAAATTTTGTATAGAAAAATTTTTAAATAAGAAATTTTTTATAGAAAAATTAATAAATATTTATTCTGTTTTTCTTTTCGAAAAAAGCTAATCAACATATGAAAAATTTTATGTAGAAATACTTTTTAATCAAAAAATTTTAGAAGAAAAATTTTTATATCGAATTTTTTTTAAAGAAACAAATTTTAAAATTTTTTATGGAATAATTTTTATTTCTAAATTTTTTAATAGAAAAATTTCTAAATCAAAGATTTTTAATAGAAAAGTTTTTTTTATAGAAAATTTTGTATAGAAAAATTTTTATATCTAAAATTTTCTATAAAAAATTTTAACATTAAAAATGTTCTATTTTCTAAATTTTAATAACAAAAATTTTCTATAGAAACATTTTTGTATCTTAAATTTTTAAAGAAACAAATTCTAAAATTTTCTATGGAAACATTTTTAAATCTAAAATTATTTGTGGAAAAAATTTTAAATCGAAAATTTTTTATAGAAAAATTTTTATATAGAAAAATTTTTGTGAAGAAAATTTTGTATAGAAAAATTTTTAAATAAAAAAATTTTTTATAGAAAAATTAATAAATATTTATTCTGTTTTTCTTTTCGAAAAAAGCTAATCAACATATGAAAAATTTTGTGTAGAAATACTTTTTAATCAAAAAATTTTAGAAGAAAAATCGAATTTTTTTTAAAGAAACAAATTTTAAAATTTTTTATGGAATAATTTTTATTTCTAAATTTTTTAATAGAAAAATTTCTAAATCAAAGATTTTTAATAGAAAATTTTTTTTATAGAAAATTTTGTATAGAAAAATTTTTATATCTAAAATTTTCTATAAAAAATTTTAACATTAAAAATGTTCTATTTTCTAAATTTTAATAACAAAAATTTTCTATAGAAACATTTTTGTATCTCAAATTTTCTACAAAATAATTTTTATATCGAGAATTTTTCAACGAAAAATTTTAAAATCGAAAATATTTATATCGGAAATTTCGATTAAAAATTTTAAGACAAAAATTTTTCTGTAGAAAAATTTTTATAACGAAAGTTTTCTAAAGAAATATTTTTTATTTAGAAAAAAA
This sequence comes from Stomorhina lunata, assembly GCA_933228675.1. Taxonomy (NCBI): domain Eukaryota; kingdom Metazoa; phylum Arthropoda; class Insecta; order Diptera; family Rhiniidae; genus Stomorhina; species Stomorhina lunata. Next base: position 25,439,405 of record OW121744.1, read on the forward strand.
ATTTATAGAAAAATTTTTATATCGAAAAATATTAATAGAAAAATTGTATATCGAAAAATTTTTATAGAAAAATTTTATATTGAAAATTTTCTATAGCAAAATTTTTTTATCGAAAATTTTCTAAAGACAAATTATTGCACATATGAAAAATTTTCTATAGAAAAATGTTTATATCGAAAATTTTTTTAGAAAAATATTTAAATCGAGATTTATATTTTCCAAAGAAAAATTTTTATATTGAAAATTTTATATAAAAAATATCAAAAATTTTTATAATAAAATTTTTAACAAAAATTTTCTATAGAAAAAGTTTAATATCGAAAATTTTCTATAGACAGATTTTAATATCGAAAAATTTTTACAAAAGAATTTCTATATCGAAAATTTTCTATGGAAAAGTTTTATATAAAATATTTTGTATAGAAAAATTTTATATGAAAAATTTTATGTCGAAAGTTTTCTATAGAAAAATTTTATATCGAAAATTTTCTAAAGACAAAATTATTGCATATATCAAAAATTTTCTATAGAAAAATGTTTATATCGAATATTAAAAAAAATACCTATATTGAAAGCTTCCCAAGGAAAAATTTTTGTATCCAAAATTTTATTTAAAAAATTTTAACATAAAAAATTTCTATAAAAAAAATTCTAATTACAAAAATTTTCTATAGAGAAACTTTTACGTCGAAAATTTTCTATAGACAAATTTTAATATCTAAAATTTTGTATAGAAAAATAGAAAATTTTCTATTGAAAAATTTTCTATCGAAAATGTTCCATAGAAAAATTTCATATCAAAAATATTCTATAGAAAAATTTTTATAAAGAAAATTTTCTAAGAAAAAATTTTCTATAGAAAATTTTCCATAGAAAAATTTTGTATCGAAAACTTTCAAAAGAAAAAGTTTATTTCAAAAATTTTCTATAGAAAATTTTATATCGAACATTTTCTATAGAAACATTTTGTATTGACAATTTTCTTTAGGAAAATTTAATATTGAGAATTTTCTATAGAAAAAATTGTATAACAAAAAATTTTCTATAGAAAAATTGTATATCGAAAATTTTTTATAAGTAATTTTAAATCGAAAGTTTTCTATAAAAAATTTTATATCGAAAGTTTTCTATAAAAAATTTTATATCGAAAATTTTCTAAAGAAAAATTTTATATCTAAAATTTTTAATAGAAATATTTTTATATCAAAAGTTTTCTACAAAACAATTTTATATCGAAAATTTTGTATAGAAATAAAAAAATTGATATCGAAAATTTTGTATAGAAAAATTTGATATCGAAAATTTTCTATAGAAAAATTTTATATCGAAAATTTTCTACAGAAAAATTTTATAACAAAAATATTCTATAGAAAATTTTATATAAAAATTTTCTAAAGAAAAATTTTATATCGAACATTTTCTAGAGAAAAATTTTATATCGAAAATTTACTATAAAGAAATTTTATATCGAAAATTTTCTATGGATAAATTTTATAACGAAAATATTCTATAGAAAATTGTATATCAAAAATTTTCTGAAGAAAAATTTTATATCGAACATTTTCTAGAGAAAAATTTTATATCAAAAATTTACTATAGAGAAATTTTATATCGAAAATTTTCTATGGAAAAATTTTATATCGAAAATTTTCTATAGAAAAATTTTATATCGAAAATTTTCTATAGAAAAATTTTATATCGAAAATTTTCTATAGAAAAATTTTATATCGAAAATTTTCTATAGAAACATTTTTTATCGAAAATTTACTATAGAAACATTTTTTATCGAAAATTTACTATAGAAAAATTTTATATCGAAAATTTTCTGTAGACAAATTTTAATATCTAAAATCTTAGTAACAAAAATTTGTAAAGAAAAATTTTTACATCGAAAATTTTCTATAGAAAAATTTTGTATCGAAAATTTCCTATAGAAAAATTTTATATCAAAATTTTCTATAGAAAAATTGTTTAATCAAAAATTTTCTGTAGAAAAATTTTTAAACAGAAAATTTTTTATAGAAAAATTTTAACATCGAAAATTTTCTATAGAAAATTTTAACATCGAAAATTTTCTATAGAAAATTTTAACATCGAAAATTTTCTATAGAAAATTTTAACATCGAAAATTTTCTATAGAAAATTTTAACATCGAAAATTTTTTATAGAAAATTTTAACATCGAAAATTTTCTATAGAATATTTTAACATCGAAAATTTTCTATAGAATATTTTAACATCGAAAATTTTCTATAGAAAATTTTAACATCGAAAATTTTCTATAGAAAATTTTAACATCGAAAATTTTCTATAGAAAATTTTAACATCGAAAATTTTCTATAGAAAATTTTAACATCGAAAATTTTCTATAGAAAATTTTAACATCGAAAATTTTCTATAGAAAATTTTAACATCGAAAATTTTCTATAGAAAATTTTAACATCGAAAATTTTCTATAGAAAATTTTCACATCGAAAATTTTCTATAGAAAATTTTAACATCGAAAATTTTCTATAGAAAATTTTAACATCGAAAATTTTCTATAGAAAATTTTAACATCGAAAATTTTTTATAGAAAATTTTAACATCGAAAATTTTCTTAGAAAATTTTAACATCGAAAATTTTCTATAGAAAATTTTATTATCGAAAATTTTCTATAGAAAATTTTAACATCGAAAATTTTCTATAGAAAATTTTAACATCGAAAATTTTCTATAGAAAATTTTAACATCGAAAATTTTCTATAGAAAATTTTAACATCGAAAATTTTCTATAGAAAATTTTAACATCGAAAATTTTCTATAGAAAATTTTAACATCGAAAATTTTCTATAGAAAATTTTAACATCGAAAATTTTCTATAGAAAATATATTCTGAACGAGATACGCGTTGCATATAAAGGTTGCCATGTGTGTACCCAACAGAAAATCATACAAAAAGTATATAAATTTTGTTTGTTTAAAAAAAAACTTAATTAGAAGTTAACATTATCTCCTCTTGATTTTACAATATGATTTTTTCTGTGTGTATAACATTGAAATATGTACATAAACCCGTAGAAGTGAGGATATGAATTATAGACTTTAATCCAAAATATGCAAATTCATAGATGACTGTTACATTTGCAGACTCATTCACTTTTACGAGAACATGCAAAAATATATACTTTCTATGTATGAAAATATTTTTAATTTATTTTTTTACCTTAATTATTGTGTACGAGTAAGAGGATTTTTTATGTTTAATATTCAGTTGCATTATTACATTTCTTTGGTTACTAACGATTTTATAGCAGCTTTTGCTGCTGGTTCGTTCGTTCACTCATTTTGACTTTTTGATGGTTTTTTAAGAGGGAAATAAAGTTTATGATGTCATCATAAATTGGATGAAATTTTAATTAAAATGTGATGGATATTTTGACATATTTTATGACTGTGCAAGATGACTTTGAACAAAGGATTAGATGACAAATTTTTCGTCTAAATTAAAAAAAAAAAAATAAATAATACATTTTTTTATATCCTGCCTCTCGAAGTTTTTCATACAAAATTTTAAATATAAATAAGTTTTTTATATTCTTACAGAAAAAAAAAATTCTTTTCTACCGAAAAATTTTTTATTTTAAATTTTTAACCGAAAACTTTTCTATGTAAAATTTTTATTCTTTATACAATTTTTAACCAAAAAATGTTCTATATTTATATTTTTTACCGAAAATTTTTCTATAAAAATTTTTTTCCCGAAAATTTTTCTATAAAATTTTTTTCCCGAAAATTTTTCTATAAAATTTTTTTCCCGAAAAATTTTCTATATAATATTTGTAACCAAAAAATTTTTAACCGAAAAATTTTCTATATAAATTTTTAACCGAAAAATTTCTATACAAAATTTGTAACCTTAAAATGTTCTATATAAAATTTAAAATCCAAAAATTTTATATATAAAATTTTTAACCATAAAATTTTCTATATGAATTTTTTTTAACGAAAAATTTTTTATATAAAATTTTTAACCGAAAAATTTTCTACACAAAATTTTTAACAAAAGAATTTTTTATATAAAATTTTTAACCGAAAAATTTTCATTATAAATTTTTTTTTACCGAAAAATTTTTTATATAAAATTGTTAACCAAAAAATTTTCTATACAATTTTTTAACCGAAAATTTTTCTATATAAAATTTAAAAAATTTTCTTAAAAAAATTTTTAGTCGAAAAATTTTCTATATAAAATTTTTAAATGAAAAATTTTCTATATAAAATATTTAAAGGAAAAATTTTCTATATAAAATATATAAAGGCAAAAATTTTTCAGTTAAAAATTTTATATAAAAAATTTTTCAGTTAAAAATTTTATAAAGAAAATTTTTCGGTTAAAAATTTTAAATTTTATATTTTTCGACTAAAAATCTTATATAGAAGATTTTTTTAGTGAAAAGATCTATATAGAAAATTACTTGGTTGAAAATTTTATATAGAAAATTTTTCGGTTAAAAATTTTATTTAGAAAATTTTTTGATCACAAATTTTACGTAGAAAATTTTTCGATTTTAAAATTTATATAGATTTTTTTTTTTTAATTTTGTATAGAAAGTTTTTCGATTAAAAATTTTATATAGATCTATATAAAATTTTTAATCGAAAAACTTTCTATACAAAATTAAAAAAAAAAAAAAATCTATATAAATTTTAAAATCGAAAAATTTTCTACGTAAAATTTATGATCAAAAAATTTTCTAAATAAAATTTTTAACCGAAAAATTTTCTATATAAAATTTTCAACCAAGAAATTTTCTATATAGATCTTTTTACCAAAAAATCTTCTATATAAGATTTTTAGTCGAAAAATATAAAATTTAAAATTTTTAACCGAAAAATTTTCTTTATAAAATTTTTAACTGAAAAATTTTTTATATAAAATTTTTAACTGAAAAATTTTCTATATAAAATTTTTAACCGAAAATTTTTTTATATAAAATTTTAAAACAAAAAATTTTCTTAATAATTTTTTTTTACCGAAAAATTTTCTTAATAAATTTTTTTTACCGAAAAATTTTCTTAATAAATTTTTTTTACCGAAAAATTTTCTCTATATAATTTTTAATCGAAAAATTTTCTATATAAAACTTTTAACCAAAAAATTATCTATATACAATTTTTAACCGAAAAAATTTTCTAAATACAATTTTTAACCGAAAAAATTTTCTAAATACAATTTTTAACCATAAAATGTTCAATATAAAATTTTTAACCGAAAGATTTTCTGTAAAAAATTGTTAACCAAAAAATTTTCTATATAAAATTTTTAACCGAAAAATTTTCTATATAAAATTTGTTACCAAAAAATTTTTTATAAACAATTTTCAACCGAAAAAATTTATATATAAAATTTTTAACTGAAAAATTTTCTGTATTAAAATTTTTAACCGAAAATTTTTTTATATATAATTTTTAACCGAAAAATTCTCCATATAAAAATTTTTAACCGAAAAATTTTCTATATAAAATTTTTAACCGAAAAATTTTATATATAAAATTTTGAACAGAAAAATATTCTATATTAAAGTTTTTAACCAAAAATTTTTCTATATAAGGTTTTTAACCGAGAAAATTTCTTTATAAAATTTTTAACTGAAAATTTTTCTATATAAAATTTTCTATATTAAAATTTTTTACCGAAAAATTTTGTATATACAATTTTTAACCGAAAAATTCTCCATATAAAATTTTTAACTGAAAAATTTTCTATTTAAAATTATATAAAATTTTTAAACGAAAAATTTTTTATATAAAATTTTTAACCGAAAATTTTTCTATTAAATATTTTTAGCCGAAAAATTTTCTATATAAAATTTTTAACTGAAAAATTTTCTACACAAAATTTTTAGCAGAAAAATTGTTAATATTCAATTTTTAATCGAAAAATGTTCTATATAATATTTTTAGCCGAAAATTTTTCTATACAAAAATTTGAACAGAATATTTCTTTATATAAAATTTTTAACAGAAAAATTTGTTATACAAAATTTTTAAACAAAAAATTTTCTATATAAAAATTTTAACCGAAAAAATTTCTGTACAAAATTTTTAACCGAAAAATTTTCTGTACAAAATTTTTAACCGAAAAATTTTCTATACAAAATTTTTAACCGAAAAATTTTCTATTTAAAATTTTAACCCAACAAATTTTTTATATTAAATTTTTAACCGAAAAATTTTCTGTACAAAATTTTTAACCGAAAAATTTTCTATACAAAATTTTTATCCGAAAAATTTTCTATACAAAATTTTTAACCGAAAAATTTTCTATTTAAAATTTTAACCCAACAAATTTTTTATATTAAATCTTTAACCGAAAAATTTTCTGCATAAAATTCTTACCCAAAATTTTTTTTATATAAAATTTTAAACCGAAAAATTTTCTATATAAAATTTTTAACCGAAAAATTTTCTACATAGAATTTTTAACCGAAAAATTTTCTACATAAAATTTTTTTTCCGAAAAATTTTCTATATAAAAATGTTAACCAAAAAATTTTCTATATAAAATTTTTAGACGAAAAAATTTTCTTATAAAATATTTAACCGAAAATTTTTCTATATAAAATTTTTAACCGAAAAAAATGTTAACCAAAAAATTTTCTATATAAAATTTTTAGCCGAAAAAATTTTCTTATAAAATATTTAACCGAAAATTTTTCTATATCAAATTTTTAACCGAAAAATTTTTTATATAAAATTTTTAACCGAAAAATTTTCTATATAAAATTTCTGACCGAAAAATTTTCCATATAAAATTTTAAACCGAAAAAATGTTTTATTGCTCTATTCTTTTGAAGTCTTTACCTCTTCTTGTTTTTCTTGGTAAATATTTATGTGATTATGAAGCTTTTAACCTGTTTTTAACAAGCGGCAATTTCCATTTTGTCTATCTTTGAATTTATCATAGGCAGACAGACGGACAGACCTTCAATTTATTTAGTTTTTCCACATTTGCTAGTTTTGTTTTGATGTTCTTTATTTACGTTGTCATTGTCATCATAATCATCATCGTTGCCATTGTTGCTATTGTTTGTAGTTTTTAACAAACCAAGGACTGATTTATCAATATTGATGTCCTTAGCTCAAGGCAAACACTTGCGTTATGGTTTTTAAGCATAACAACATTTTTTTTTTATATTTTTCTCGTTCATTCGCTGGCTTTGCCTCCTTTTCATTCATACATTCCGATTTTCTAGTTTTTTGCTTGTTAGTTTTTCCAGCCTGTTATCTAATATTGCCAAGTATGTGGTAGTAGTTGTACTTGTAATAGTAGTTGTAGTAGTTAAGGAAAACCACTCAAGTTGATAATATGACAGAGAGATGGATTTATCTACTGGTGTATTTTACTGGTTTCATTGAATAACCCTTCCGCATTGTTGGTGAATTTCGAAATAACTATGAACTCGTATAAACATCAATGGAGATTCTTGTAAGTGGAAATGCGTAGTTTGATAGATATTTGTAATTTATATGATATTTATGATTTTCTATTTTTAATAAAAATTGTTTTTTAATATTAAATATAAAAATATCCTCATAAATATATTCATATTCTTATATCCTTATGCCCATATCTTTATACTAGGAACTGCACAAAAACTTTCTTCTATTAAAAATGAAAAAAAAAAAATACATTGGAATATTTTGAGGTTTTTTGGCCATAGCATACACAGTGATTAGTTTTTTCTTGGATATAAAACTTTTTAGTAAAAATTTTTTTGTATTAAATTTAATATAGAAAAATCCTTCGGTTGAAATTTTTTTATTAAACATTTTATATAAACAATTTTTCGGTTAAAAAATTTATATAAAACATTTTACAGTTAAAAAATTTATATAGAAAATTTTTCGACTTAAAATTTTATATAGAAAATTTTTCGGTTAAAAATTTTATAGTGAACATTTATCGGAATAAAAATTTAATTCAGAATATTGATCGGTTAAAATTTTATATAAAAAAATTTTCGCTTAAAAATTTTATTTAGAACATTTTTGGGTTAAGAATTTTATATAGAAAAGTTTTCAGATTAAAATTTTATATCGAAATTTTTTTATAGAAAATTTTTCGGTTAAAATTTTATAGAAAGAATTTTTCGGTATAAAAGTTTTATATAGAACATTTTTCGTTTAAAAATTTTATATAGAAAATATTTCGGCTAAAAATTTTCGGTTAAAATGTTTATATAGAAAAATTTTCGAATAAAATTTTTATATAGAAAATTTTGGGTTAAAATTTGTATATAGAAAATTTTTCGGTTAACATTTTTATATAGAACATTATTCAACTAAAATTTGTATATAGAAAAATTTTGGGGTAATATTTTTATTTAGAAAAATTTTCGGTTAAAATTTTTCTCTAGAAAAATTTTCTGTTGAAATTTTTTTATAAAAATTTTTCGGCTAAAATTTATAAATAGAAAAATTTTCGTATAAAAAATTTATTAAGAAAAATTTTCGTTTAAGATTTTGATATAGAAAAATTTTTTGTTATAATTTTTATATAGAAAATTTTTCGGTTAAAATTTTTTTATAGAAAATTTTTCGGTTAAAATTTTTTTATAGAAAATTTTTCGGTTAAAATTTTTTTATAGAAAACATTTTTATATAGAAGAATTTTCAACTAAAATTTGTATATAGAAAATTTTTAGGGTAAAATATTTATTTAGAAATATTTTCGGTTAAAATGTTTATATAGAAAAATTTATGGCTAAAATTTTTATTAGAAATAATTTTTGGCAAAAATTTTTATATAGAAAAATCTTCTGTTGAAATTTTTATATAGAAAATTTTTGGTTAAAATTTGTATATAGAAACATTTCCGGTTAAATTTTTTATATAGATAATTTTTGGGTAAAATTTTTATTTAGAATAATTTTCGGTTAAAATTTTTATATAGAAAAATTTTCGGTTTAAATTTTTATATAGAAGAATTTTTGGTTAAAACTATCGGTCAAAAATTTAATACAAAAAAATTATGGGTTAAAAATTCAATATAGAAAAATTTTCGGTTAAAATTTTTATGTACAAAATTTTTGGTTTAAACATTTTGAATGCAAAAATTTTCAGTTAACAATTTTATGTAGAAAATTTTTCGTTTACAACATTTTATATAGAAAATTATTCGGTTAAAACTCTTATATAGAAAATTGTTCGATTTAATTATTCTTAAAGAAAATATTCGTTGTCAAATTTTCTAAAGAACATATTTCGGTAAAAAATTTGATATAAAAATTTTTCGCTTAAAAATTTTATAAAGAAAGTTTTTCGGTATTAAAATTTTATATAGAAATTTTTTTTTGGTTTAACAATTTAATGCAGAAAATTTTTCGGTATAAAAATTTTATAAAAAAAAATCGTTAAAACATTTTATATAGAAAATTTTTTGTTTGAAAATTTTATTTAGAAAATTTTTTGTTAAAATAATTTTATATAGAAATTTTTTCGGTACAAAAATTTTATATAGAAAATTTTTCGGTACAAAAATTTTATATAGAAAATTTTTCGGTACAAAAATTTTATATAGAAAATTTTTCGGTACAAAAATTTTATGTAGAAAACTTTTCGGTTAAAAAATTTTATATAGATATTTTTTCGGTACAAAAATTTTATATAGAAAATTTTTCGGTACAAAAATTTTATATTGAAAATTTTTCGGTACAAAAATTTTATATAGAAAATTTTTCGTTACAAAAATTTTATATAGAAAATTTTTCGGTACAAAAATTTTATATAGAAAATTTTTCGGTACAAAAATTTTATATAGAAAATTTTTCGGTACAAAAATTTTATATGGAAAATTTTTGGGTACAAAAATTTTATATGGAAAATTTTTGGGTACAAAAATTTTATATAAGAAATTTTTCGGTACAAAAATTTTATATAGAAAATTTTTCGGTACAAAAATTTTATATAGAAAATTTTTCGGTACAAAAATTTTATATAGAAAATTTTTCGGTACAAAAATTTTATATAGAAAATTTTTCGGTACAAAAATTTTATACAGAAAATTTTTCGGTACAAAAATTTTATATGGAAAATTTTTGGGTACAAAAATTTTATATAAGAAATTTTTCGGTACAAAAATTTTATATAGAAAATTTTTTGGCACAAAAATTTTATATAGAAAATTTTTCGGTACAAAAATTTTATATAGAAAATTTTTCGGTACAAAAATTTTATATAGCAAATTTTCTCGTTAAAAAAATTTTGTATAGAAAATTTTCTCGTTAAAAAAATTTTATATAGAAAAATTTTCGTAAAAAAATTGTATATAGAAAATTTTTCGTTAAAAAAATTTTATTAGAAAATTTTTCGTTAAAAAAATTTTATATAGAAAATTTTACAGTACAAAAATTTTATATAGAAGATTTTTCAGTACAAAAATTTTATATAGAAAATTTTTCTGTACAAAAATTTTATATAGAAAATTTTTAGTTCAAAAAATTTTATATCGAAACTTTTTCATTAAAAAAATTGTATATAGAAAATTTTTCGTTAAAAAAAATTTAAATACAAAATTTTTCGGTAAAAAAATTTTATAAAGAAACAAGTCACTGTGCGCCAGAGTATCTTTCCTTGTACTTGGCAAGAACTATAATCCATGTTCTTTTAAGTGGTATTTTAAAGCGTTAGTGAAGGCGTTTACACTAAATGGCGCCAAAGATGGATTGAAATATTTCGGAATAAAAACTTAAAACATGCACACAAAAAACACAGCAGACAAGGAATAAGAAACATGAAAGTGTAGTAAGTCCTTACTGTAGTAAGTAACCCTACAGCCTTTAGTTCAATAAAATAGATTATTATAATGGTATTGTACTTAAGTAAATCTAGTGGTTGGGTTCACACAGATATAAGAGTTATAGTGCAATAAAGATCATTAAACTAAGTGTCTAGGCTAATGACCATATAAAACTTTTGAAACTAATGACTTTTAAAAGTAGCTTTTAATATGAGGTAACTTCTACTGCCTTATTGAACCACCCTCGTATTTTCTTTTTTAACATGTAAATTTTTTTTCATGTTTTTATTTATGTTCTTCTGAATTCATTGATTGCTAAAATTCATTTTAACACGTTCAAATACTACCGAGAGCAATGTTAAATCTAACTCTATTTTAAAATATGTTATATAAAGAAATGGTGTAGAAAAAGGAAAAGAATTGTACATATGAGCATAATATGCACATTAAGGTTGGGTTTTTTTCAATTTCTATTTGCATGTCTTTTAATAGTGAAGTCATTAGGTCAACACACACAAACTGGTCCACAGAAAAAACCTGCTCATAACATGCTACCGATTGTCAATGTGATCCAATATAATTTCACTAAATACAGAAAAACGACCCAACCTAATGTACCTTTATTGTGGCATCAAGAAATAAAAATTCATTGAATTGTGGAATTTATTTAATTGGATAGATCTAAGGATAGACGAGTAAATAAACGAATGGTTAACGTCATGTAAGGAAGCCAGGATGGCTATTTATTTTAACCACTTACTTATATATTCCGGCATAGACTATGAATAATTTTTTTATTCAAAAATTTCTAGGAATCTTAAATTTTTCAGTATAAAAATTTTATAAAGAAAATCTTTCGGTATTCAAATTTTATATAAAAAAATTTTTTGGTATAAACATTTTTACAGAAAATTTTTCGGTATAAAAATTTATTTAGAAAATTTTTTGGTACAAAAATTTTATATAGAAAATTTTTCGGTAAAAAAATTTAATATAGAAAATTTTTCGATACAAAAATTTTATATAGAAAATTTTTCGGTACAAAAATTTTATATGGAAAATTTTTCATTACAAAAATTTTATATAGAAAACTTTTCGTTACAAAAATTTTATATAGAAAATTTTTCGTTACAAAAATTTTATATAGAAAATTTTTCGTTACAAAAATGTTATATTGAAAAAAAATTTTTTGTAGAAAATTTTTCGATTTAAAAATTTTATATAGAAAATTTTTTAATATTAAAATTTTATATAGAAAATTTTTTGGTATAAAAATCTTATATAGAAAATTTTCGGTACAAAAATTTTGTATAGAAAATATTTACTCAAAAAGAAGAGTATTCGCATTTGATCCCAAATCTGTTATATTTATTTATTAACAGACCAATTTATTGATAAAAAGCCAAAAAAGCCAGGTAAAACAATTTTATATAGAAAATTTTTCGGTATAAAAATTTTATATAGAAAATTTTACGGTATAAAAATTTTATATAGAAAATTTTTCGGTATAAAAATTTTATATAGAAAATTTTTCGGTATAAAAATTTTATATAGAAAATTTTTCGGTATAAAAATTTTATATAGAAAATTTTTCGGTATAAAAATTTTATATAGAAAATTTTTCGGTATAAAAATTTTATATAGAATTTTTTTTTTGTTGGTATAAAAATTTTATATGAAAATTTTTCGGTATAAATATTTTATATAGAACATTTTTTGGTATACAAATTTTATATAGAAAATTTTTTGGTAAGACAATTTTATATAGAAATTTTCTCGGTATAAAAATTTTATATAGAAAATTTTTTGGTATAAAAATTTTATATAGAAAATTTTTTGGTATAAAAATTTTATATAGAAAATTTTTCGGTATAGAAATTTTATATAGAAAATTTTTCGGTACAAAAAATTTATAAAGAAAATTTTTCGGTACAAAAATTTTATATAGAAAATTATTCGGTGAAAAAATTTATCGATAAAAAAATTTGTCGGTAAAAAATTTTTCTATAGAAAATTTTTGGTACAAAAATTCTCTATAGAAAATCTTTCGGTACAAAAATTTTCTATAGAAAATCTTTCCGCATACAAATTTTATGTAGAAATCTTTTCGGTAAAAAAATTTTATTTCTATACTTTTCGGTATAAAAATTGTATAAAGATAATTTTTCGGCGTAAAAATTCTATATAGAAAATGTTCGGCATTCAAATTTGATATAGAAAATTGTTCGGTATAAAAAAATTATATACAATTTTTTTTTGTGTAAAAAAAAAAAAAAAATATTCAGAAAATTTTTTGGTATAAAAATTTTATATAAAAAAATTTTGATATAAAAATTTTATATAAAAAAATTTTCGGTATAAAAAATGTTTATACCGAAAAATTTTATATAGAAAATTTTTATACCGAAAAATTTGCTATACAAAATGTTTATACCGAAAAACTTTATATATAAAA